>JACXGJ010002608.1:0-63447 GCA_016801105.1 Esox niger | reverse complement strand
TTCCTTTGCCAAAAAATTGAAAAGGAAAGGTTTGAGTGAGGAACCGAAACGTTCAATATGCAGCGGTCTCTTAACTTGAACCTTTCTGTTCCTCAATCATAACAATCCTTTTTTGGAAACAAAAGAAAATGTTGCCGTGGTCTCTTAATTTTTTCTGGAGCTGTATATGATCCAATGCAGGATGTACTTTAACGTGGGCAACCTGTAGAAAAAAGATACATTCCACTACCTGTATGGTGTTACTGCTAACCCTGCGTAAAACAACAGGAGCAGTTGAGAAATTGTGGTTTTGAGTAGAAACCGAAACTTGGATTATTAACCATAAAAAGCGCAGCTTTGCTTGATCTGAATGCAGAGGCATTTTAAAGGGCTGGTTGTGAAAAGCATTTAAAATTTTGACACTGACACCGTTCTTTTCCTGAAGTCCATCATCTCGGAAAGTCATCTTGCATAAACTGTCAGCTTTTTGGATTTATTTCTGGTTAAAGTACACTTACATTCCGTATCAAAGCATTATATAAAATAAATATATTTTATTATTATTTTCATTATTATTCTCTTCCGGTGTCTATTATTTTATGGTTCTTGATCTAAAGTGGATCCTGGGCATGTGGTAAATTTGTCATGTTATAGATACACATAGCAAAAAGTTACCTGCCACACCACCGTGACCACAACCCGAGCAGGGAACAAAGCGCAGAGTACTTAATTCACTCCCATGTTTAATTGAGTACTTTATCCATTATACAATGATGGTTGTTTTACTGTGTGTAATTATATAAACATTTCAAATATGCTTGGTTAGTCATTTTGAACATTCTCTCATGTTGTCCTAATCAACAAACAATATCATACTTAAAAACTATTTTACTTTCATTCAAGTCTCACAACGTTAACATAAACCAACTGTTGGATAAAATAAACATCACGATTATCAGCCCAAAAGCCAATAGTCAGCTAGCTCACTAGAAATATTGCCCCAAGTTGTTGTATGTTGTGTTAAAACAATAATTTTGGTCTGACTTTCTTCAGGCTCAAAAGAAGCACATTGTCTTCTTCTATCCAGCTGTCCACCTGCTGTGTGGTCTCACTTATAATGACCTCTCAGATGCACTGGTGGTCTTAGTAGGCACACTGACACAGACCCTCAACTTATCATCCTTGAAGTCTCACTTGCTCTGGAATGACTGTCCAAGCTGCAACAATAATTTTTTCATAGTCAAATTTCTGCAAAAAGGAAATGTTATTGAGAAAGAAAGAGAACCCGTCTACAAGATTATGGCTTAGTGAATTTGTGAACACTGTACATTTAAAAGCAATTCATCAATGATAAATTAATAAATCATTCTAATGGGCACTGTATATATCACAAGGTGAGATCACTTTAGAGAAGAACAATGCGGTTTTAGAGGAGGCTGATTGAAATGCCAACTTGTTAACCACTGTTGATTGCAATTTTGTTGTTTTTTGATATCATTGGCACTAATAAATTATATCAAACTATCAATTTTGCTTGGATTAATCTGAGCTCAAGACCCTATGAGTCTAGGACATACAGTGAGGAAAAAAGGATTTGATCCCCTGCTGATTTTATACGTTTGCCCACTAACAAAGAAACTGTAAGTCTATAATTTTAAGGGTAGGTTTATTTGAGCAGTGAAATACAATAACAACAAAAAAATCCTGAAAAACGCATGTAAAACATTTTATACATTGATTTGCATTTCAATGAGGGAAATAAGTATTTGACCCCTCTGCAAAACATGACTTAGTACTTGGTGGCAAAACCCTTGTTGGCATCACAGAGGTCAGATGTTTCCTGTAGTTGGCCACCAGGTATGTACACATCCCAGGAGAGATTTTGTCCCCCTCTTTGCAGATCTTCTCCATGTCACGAGGCTGACATTTGGTAACTCGAACCTTGAGCACCCTCCACAGATTTTCTATGGGACTAAGGTATGGAGACCTTAATGCGCTTCTTTTAGTGCCACTCCTTTATTGCCTTGCCTGTGTGTTTTGAGTCATTGTCATGCTGGAATACCCATCCAATACCCATTTTCAAAACCCTGGCTGAGGGAAGGAGGTTCTCACCCAAGATTTGATGGTACATGGCCCAATCCATCGCCCCTTTGATGTGGTGAAGTTGTCCTGTCCCCCCTTAGCTGAAAAACTCACCCAAAGCATAATGTTTCCATCTCCATGTTTGATGGTGGGTTAGGGATCATAAGCAGCATTCCTCCTCCAAACATGGAAAATAGAATTGATGCCAAAGAGCTCGCTTTTGGTCTCTTCTGACCACACTTGTACCCAGTTCTCCTCTGAATCATTCAGATGCTCAGTGGCGAACTTCAGAGAGGCCTGTACATGTGCTTTCTTGAGCAGAGGGACTTTGCGGGCGCTGCAGGATTTTAGTCCTTCACAGCGTATTGTTACCAATTGTTTTCTAGGTGACCATGGTCCTTGCTGTCTCAGATCACTGACAAGGTCCTCCCATGTAGTTCTGGGCTTTACAACTCTACAAAGTGAGATCTTCATGGAGCCCCAGACCGAGGAAGATTGACAGTTCTTTTGTGTTTCTTTCATTTGCAAATAATTGCACGAACTTCTCACCAAGCTGCTTGGTGATGGTCTTGTAGCCCATTTCAGCCTTGTGTAGGTCTACAATCTTGTCCCTGAGACAGCTCTTGGGCCTTGGCCATGGTGGAAAGTTTGGAATCCGATTGATTGATTGCTTCTGTGGACATGTGTCTTTTATACAGGTTACAAACTGAGATTAGGAGCAGACCCTTTGAGTGTGCTCCAAATGTCAGCTTGTTACCTGTATAAAAGTCACCTGGGAGTCAGAAATCTTTCCCTATTGAGAGGAGATCAAATACATAAGTCAATTTATAACATTTTTTAAATGTGTTTTTCTGGATTTTTCTTGTTGTTATTCTCTCAATGTTCAATTAGACCTACCATTAAAATTATAGACTGCTAATTTCTGTCAGTGGGCAATCGTACAAAATCAGCAGGGGATCAAATACTTTTTTCTGTCACTGTAATTAAACAACTCTTCAGGTTTACTTTTACATTCAAGTCGTTTAGCAGATGCATAGTCATTTTCATTTGCATAATTTTTTTTTTTAAATTCGGTTTGAAGAACTCTTCTTTCAAATGTAAACATTACAGAATGATGGTCAGCATTTTCCTCTGGAATCTCATCTTACATTTCACTAGAATATAATCAAATATGATACAATCTGTTTGGTCATGCCAAGCCAGCAACCAGGTCAGCAAAACCCTGGGTTCACTGAGTTCACTTAAATGTTATGTGAGTAAATGAGAACCAAGTCCTGAAAATGGAGGAAGATGTTCTGTGTAATCTGCTGGGGGTTTCCAGACATCCATCAAAAAGACCTATGGAAAAAGTAACAAATCCACTGGCTATTTATTGCAAAAGCTGACTCACTATCTGTTGTTTTGTTGAATAGTTTCGCAAAAGATTATAGCCCAGAGCTTTACAATGTGATAAACTTCTAGAATCCTCACATTTTTATTAGCCCCTGGGAATGGACCCTACTCAGTTTTAGATTATTTTGTAGAGCAACCAATTTAATTCCTAAGAACCCCAAGCAGCTTATGAGCTGTTTATTAACTAACAATGAGAATCCTGCTATTCTACACATTTTGTCATGAGGCTGAGAGAACATTTAGCAGTTTTAAAGCAAATTTCCTGCTCTACCAGAATTTCTGCCTAGCTTACATCATATTCAAATGTTATCTAAGCATGACCGGTTTTAGCTTTTACAAGCTTGATAAACCTTTCATTAAGACAGCATATGGAGTTTACTAAACATCACTGGTTGGCAGTTTTGGAGACCTGGTGACCCCAAAATCTGCATTAAACTGTCATTCTTGGAGAATTGTTTAATTCTCAAACCATCTTTCTCACTGTGGGTCTGGAAAATCCATTTGGGTTCTCCTCCAGATAGCTCCAGATTATAAACCTGATTATTGGAGCAAAAGTGTAGAATATTTTTTTCAGGCATGTAGTGTTTTTTTATAGACACTGCGTAAGTTATGAATTTCAACATCCTTTTCATTATTGTGTTATCTGCCTTTCCCCATGTTGATAGATGACTAAGAAAATGTGGTATGTGTCAACTCTTATTTATATCTCAGCCAAACAGGAAGTCATGGATGACCACTTAATGGAGCCATTTTTACACCATACAATAGCAGAAAATAAATAATTATATTTCAAGGAGTTTGGGGGAGAGGTGTTATTTGAAATTAGTTTTACAAATATTTTGATATTGTTATTGTTTCTGCATCTCCAATATTTTTTTCTAAATATTCGTCAGTGTTATGTAGCATTATTGATAATTTACTACTTTAACTTAACACAGCCAAAGCTATTTCATGGCGCAAAAGCATGGGAAAACCCCTAGTATTTTACTGCCCAGGGGGTTTTGATCTAGCCTATATAACTGCAAAAATCATGCACGGATGCGTACTTCACCAGAAATAGTTGCAATACAAACTGTTTTTTTAGGCTTATTATAACATAGCTACTGAAGGTTACTGACCAATTAAGTATGCACGGATGCGTACATAGATAATCCACCAGAAATAGTCGCATCATAACCGCACACAGATTTATTTTAGGCTTACAATAATGTAGATACCGAAGTTCAGAGCCAGCGAAGTTTTTATCTTTACTGAACAATAATTGGTTTTGACTGTAACGAGATTCGAACTTGAGACCTATTAATTGCATATCCGCATCTCTAACCACTATGCTATTTAACAATGGGTAGTCAGTCACTCACTCCCTCAGTCAGTCAGTCAGTAAGAGACAATCACTCTTCTTGGCTGGCTCCGCTTACGGACAAAAATACAGAACACAGCAAAACCATAAAATAAAATTATTTTATATATTTTAGGAACAAAATAAACACAAAAGATTTGACAATAAAGTTAATTTCAAAGGAATGATTTTATTCATATATAACATTTGATTGTTTGACGAAAACATTGTCCCCAGAACGTGTTTTGTTTCAGTAATAAAACTTTTCTTTACTGATTTATATGTGACTGAGAACATATCACTTGAAGCATAGGAATAGTAAGGCTACTTATGCTTGCACAGAATGTCATACTCCATGAAAGTCATGTAATGATTATACTGTATTTATAACTTGTGTGTGCATAATAAACATTGATCTTTAGCAACTGACTGTAGCGTTAGTTTACTACCCATATCATGGAATGCATATTCAGGTTTATAAGGACAAAGGGCATTGAGTTATTTGATTGGGATAGATGGTTAACAAAAGAGAAAGGTTGGGTGTAATTTTTTATAAAAAAATAGGTAAATGTTGCTATACTGAACATTTATCAAATTTATGAAAGTTACTGTGCGGTCTGAAATAGAACTCTTTGGACAGTGTTTGGGCATGCTTATTTGGATTCACGTTTAATGATGGACTTGGTCAGTCAAAACATTCCACTTATAACCCAGAAAACTCCTTGCTTGCTTTAGCAGCAAAGTATTGCTGAAATGGAGTCCAATGCACCTGATGCACCTGAGCCAATGTTTTCGTGTGAATAATGTGTGAATAATGAACATGTGGCATTTTGTAAATTTGCAAAACTGTATAAAAACCTGTTTGCTTCGACGTCATGGGTTATTGTATGTACTGTAAACTGATGAAAGGACATGAAGGAAAAAAATTAAAATGTGTATATACGATAATTGCAGCATAAAAAGTAAAGCTGTCTGAATACTTCCCAAATGCACGGTAGGTACCCATACTCTTTTTAAGTAGCTATCAACAGAAGTCAACAGAAGTCAGTTGTAGAAATAAGTCATTTCACCAACATTTTTTTCATTTTACAGGTGACGTTTGTAGTAAGAAGAGTCGGATGCAGAGATGCGGGTTAACCCAAGAGAGTTTAATGAAACAAACAATATGAACACAAAAACCAAAAGTCAACAAAACAATGAGCATGAGAGCCAATAACATAACTTAAACATCATGTAGACTCCATAGCCAAACGCCCAAACAAGCAATCACAGACAGTAGGCCCCCCCAGACCCAGACCTTAAATACAGACACTAACGAACTGAATGACGAACAGCTGGATACGGAGCATAGAGACACATAGATTGGAGGGAAACAAACAGGTGGAATAGAATAGCGCTAGGTTCGTGTCCGACGGGAATCTGGGAGGTGCGAGGTGGAGGAACGTGAAGGCGCAGATGGGGTAACCGTGACAACAAGTTATGGAGGGCTAGTTGTGGGCCTTAAAAGAATGCTGTTAATGTTGTTAATCTTATTTGGTCTGAAAAAGATTTTACATATGTTTTGTACACTGTTTAACAGTAGTTTAGGGCCCAATAGGGTCTCTGTAAGTTGTGTACTATATGTCAAAACAATAATGTTTGCACAGACAAGGTCCCAAATTCTTGCTGTTTCATCCAACTTTAACCTAATTTGACAATCCACCTGTTAATCACCATTGTTCCTTAAACCCAGTTGTGTCAAATTCCCATTAACCTGGGTATTAGTGTCTTTATTGACTCCATATTCTCCATGTCACATGCGTCTTTTGGCAATGGCAAGTATTGGCAAGGATTTGAGTGCCAATGAGAGGCTAGTAAATTCCCCTATATTGCACGTACTAGTATGAGCAAGCTAGCGATCGTGAGAACATCATTTTCTACAACTTAAATATTTTTGTTATAGCTACATTTCAATTTTCATTCTCAATGAAAGTCATGTAAAAAGTAGATATTTAATTTGAGTGTACATGATAAATACTGATTGCTTGCAGTTGACTAGTGTTTGAAGACTACCCCATATTACAGAGTGCCTGTGTTCATGCTCATAAGGACAAAGGGCACTGTATTGTTTGACTGGGGTGGATGACAGAAGTTAATTGAAGCAATATTTTTGTATAACAAATTAGGTGTAGTTTGGCAGTTAACACACAATACACAATGAAGTCTGCACACACTTTGAAAATGCATCTCTTGTTTATTGACCTTTAATGGTCAATAACGTTGTAACCAACAATGTTTACGTAAAAACATGCATAATAATAGAATGATAAAAACAGTCCATGGTTGCTTTAGTGTGCTCATCCAATAACTAGTAGTTTGTGGATGCTTCCTTTGCTTGTATTACAGCATTTGATCTGTTTGAATAGGTCTAAATAAACCATAATTTTGCTATTTTATTCCAGTCTTTGCAGAAGTGTCCTAGTCCAATTGTGAGAGAATCTCCTGTGCACAGCCCTCTTTAGGTTAGTTCACAGACTGTCTAGTGGATTAAGGTCAGGGCTCAGATTCAGCCATTCCAGGGCACTGATCTTATTTTTTCCTGATTTGGTTGTTGTCTTCGGATCATGTTGTGTTTGAAGGTAGAATTCTTGTTTTACTTCAGCTGTTAAGATGCTGCCATCATGACTAACAGGAGGTACAGTATACTTTATAATGAGCCATGTTGGCATTGTGCCAAATATACAGCTCCAGAAAAAAATAAGAGACCACTGTATCTTTTTCTTTGCTTTCCAAAAAAGTTGAAAAGAAAGATTTTGAATGAGGAACAGACGGGTTAAAATAAAGACACCACTGCAAAGTGAATGCCCAAAACACTAAAAACTTTCCTTTTCAACCTTTTTGGAAATGAAAGAAAAAACGGTCTCTTAATGTTTTCCAGAGTTGTATATTGAATTTAAAGCCCAAAATGTTTCACCATTATATATTTCCCATATGATTTTGGGAGACTGATTGTCTAAGACATTCTTTTTTATGAGAAACGGCTTCCATATCGCCACCCTCCTCACAGCTTGAACATGTGGCTAATATGCGCAATGGATGTACTATGCAGGAAGTGCCCAGTTCCAGAAATCCCTGTACGTTCTTTAAGGTTTATATGGACTTGACAATTTGGCCATCTTTGCCAGAGATGGGCCAAGATACACCAAAATGTATCTTGTTACAAATGACAAAATATCCCTCAAATGAATGTATAAAAAAATACTAAATACTGGTGCCAGAAAATGTGTCAAGATAAAATACATGTATTTTGTATTTTCAAAATACAGGAAAATACATTTGTATCATTCATCCTTACGAATTTCTACAAAATGGCAAAACATTCAGATTTTTATAATGTACACAAGGCTCTGGTGAGGGATTGAATCCTATAGTAATGAAGAACAGGGATAAACATTTTTGGAATAAATTCCATTGTTTACATTTATTAGCCATTTTCAGTGTGATTTGTTAATTGCTGTTTAGTGAGTGCTCCCTCTACAGGTCAAATTGTCCTTAAAGGAAATTTCCTGGGGCCTAGAGGGGTGATCAAACCTGGAAGAGAACAGTCTATAGATTTGGTCTTGGACTTTCGCATTCTTATTTTGCTTGTTTAAAACAATACTCTTTTGGGATATTTGGTTAAATCAATTATTTTGTTATGGAAACAGTATTGTTAATAAATGATCTTTTATTTGTTAATCAGGACATTGTGTTTTTTCTCAAATTATACTGGTATACCCAATAAGCCCAAGGAGACTTAAACAAAGGAAAAACAAAGGACATCGTTGTCACTACAAGAATGCTACTGTATCTAAGCTGTATAAAAATGTGTATAGAAATGTCTAAGAACAAATATTTCTGGTGTTACCCACCTCCTGTGCGAATGGAATATAATTCCTTATAAGGGGAGGGTTGTGTTGAATCGAGCAAAAAGGAGCTTGATCAGTGGGTACAGCTCCAGGGAAAGCATGTCCTTTCTGGTGTCCTCCAGAAAAGGAAGTCTCTAACTCAGCTTTCCCGTGACTTGTGATCTCTGGTCTTTCCCAGACTTCAGTCCCTTCAGCGAGGAAACAAAGAAGTCTTCCTTATCATCTTGAAAGTAGGAGGATGCCGTTTGATTCTCTGCCACCAAGCCAAGCTCTTCAGCTGTGTAGATTATATAGGGAGATAGAAGTGCTTCTAAATTATTGCAAATGTGCTGACCACAATTTACAAATGTACATTACAATGTATAAACAGAAAATACAACTTACAAATGAATGTAACATTCACAAACAAATGTCTCATGATCTGCAAATACAAAACACAATCCACAAATATATTTCACTACCCATAGATAAACTCCTTTCTACTTCTACCTCAAAGCAAGGATTTGAATATATGAAAAATAATTTGCGATTGTCCCTCACATCTTTGAACAGTAAATTCACTATTTGTGGATATTATATTTGAGGATTGGTTCCTAATTGTTTGTAACATTTTGACAAGTTTGCGATGTTATATACTACATAGAAATCTACAATTGCGCAAATTCTACAAATGCATCATGATCTGTAAATAGGAAACGCGGTCCACAAATGAAATTCAAAATCTTCAAACAAACGTTTAATATTCACAAACAGATTCTTTACGATCTGTAAATATGAAAAATGAGCCACAATCGGAAATCACAATATTTTCATCAGGTGAAGAGGTATTTGTGAGTTACATTTGAGTTTGCGGACAGGAAACTGTGTTTGTGGATTGGTTTCTGTTTGTTTACAGAATTTCTGCACGCCATCTTGACCTGTGCACCAGCCAATCAGGCACTTGCCTTTAGTCTTATGTCCAGTCTTGGTTTGAGAGCTACAAGTGATCTTTCCTGAAGTCCTTGTGAAAACAGCATCAATGCAGAAAACTGGTAAGCTGTTCATGAAAATGTTACTGGAGGAAATGGCTAGATATCTACTGTAACCAACTACCTATTTGTATATTTGTTTGTTTTGTGTCTGACACTAGTGACAGACATGTCACTCTCTTAGCCATATTTATTTATCCATGTCAGTGTAGTTTGTTAGCTTGCCAAACATCCTATGTTTTGATAGTTTCTCTTGTAGCGCTCGTATTGTCATTTGATTGTTTCTTTCTTTGCCTAGATGATAACGACAATTGCTCCTGTTTCAGCTCTACGCTGCGGAACTACTTCAATTGAAGTTCAGACAACATGGAATCCTGACGCCTCAGCGTTCCTGTTCAAACTCTAGCATCTACAGTGTGATTACACTTCAAGACAATTCATTAAAATGTAAGCATATGCAATGTGCATGTCCATCTTAAATAAACGTGCCAGCATCAATTGGACCACCACGTGACCTAGCTGATGTTGAGTTACTTATATACCATACTGATTGTTATGTGCGAGTACACATGTGTTTACGTTGTTTAAAATACAACCTAATGACATTTACCATATGCAGGGTTTACAGTAGGCTATGTACAAATTATACCACATTCAAGGTCTATTATTAGGTACGCTACAAAGTATAGGCATACAAAGGTACACTTACGTCCGGAAATAATTGGACACTGACACCAGTTTTGTTATATTGCCTGTTTACCTAAATATTTTCTAGTAACAGTATAGATAAATAATTAATATAGGCTTTAAGTGCAGTACCTCAGCTTCAATTTGAGGGTATTCACATCCAAATTTAAAGAATGGTTTAGGAATTCCCCTCTTTTTCAAAGGACAGAAAGTAATTGGACAATTGACTCATAAACTGTTTTGTCAGATGTGGACTATTCCTTTGTTATTTCTTCTTCAGTTATGTAGGTATAGGAGTGGCCAAATAAAGTTTGGTACATTCTGAGAAAAAATAACACACTGGTGAGTTCAGCAACACAAAAAGGCCTGGATGTCCACAGAAGACAAGAGTGGTGGATGATCGTAGGATCCTTTCTATGGTAAGGAAAAAACCCTTCTCTACATCCAGCCAAGTGAAGAACATTCCAGGAGGTAGGCATATCATTATGCAAGTCTTCCATAAAGAGAAGACTTAATGTGAGCAAATAAAGAGGGTTCACAACAAGGTGCAAACCATTCATAAGCCTCAAGAATAGAAAGGCCAGATTAGACTTTGCCAAAATAACATCTAAAAAAGACAGCTCTGTTCTGGAACAGCATTCTTTGGACAGACGGAACCGGCGCCAGAATGATAGGAATAAAAAAAATATGGAGAAGGCTTGACATGGCCCATGATCCGAAGCATACCACACCACCTGTAAAACACAGAGGCAGTGTGATGGCATGGGAATGCACGGCTTCCAATGGCACTGGGTCATTAGTGTTTACTAATGATGAGACAGAAGCAGACAGATGAATTCTGAAGTGTATAGGGATATATTATTTGCTCAGATTCAGACAAATTCAGCAAAGTTGATTGGATGGCACTTTAAAGATGGATAATGACCCAACCATACTGCGAAAGCAACCTAGGCAAAAAAGTGAAATAATGTGAAATGGCCAAGTCAATCACCTGATCTCAACCCGATTGAGCATGCATTTCACTTGCGGAAGACAAAACTTTAGGCTGAAGCTGAGGTATAACTGGGAGCTTAGACTAGGTGTGCCTGGCTGACTCATTTTAGCAACTACTTGTGATGTGTTTAGGCACCTGCAAGTTCAATCAAGGTGAATTACTATTATTATAGGTGATTACTCTACTAATCATAAGTTTGGAATCACTGAGAAGATTCTTTGTTTTATTTTGTCAATTAAAATAACAAAATTGATCAGAAATACAGTGTAAACATTGTTAATGTTGTAAATGACTATTGTAGCTGGAAAAGGCAGATTTTTTATGGAACATATAGATAGGCATACAATGGCCCATTATCAGCAACCATCAGACCTGTGTTCCAATAGCACGTTGTTTGCTTATCTATGTTTATCATTTTAAAAGGCTAATTGACCATTAGAAAACCCTTTGCCATTTGTCCTGAGAAATGTATGGTATTCCATGCAAGAAATTGCCAAGAAACTGAAGATCTCATACAACACTGTGTACTACTCTCTTCACAGAACAGTACAAAATGACTCCAATCAGAATAGAAAGAGTGTGAGGCTATGGTGCACAGCTGAGCATGAGGACAAATACATTGTGTCTAGTTCAGAAACAAGCGCCTCACAATGTCCTCAACTGGCATCTTCATTGAATTGTACCTGCACCTACATTTGTTTGTGAATGTTACATTCATTTGTAAATTGTATTTTCTGTTTACACATTGTAATATACATTTGTAAATTGTGGTCTGACAATTATATCTCCATAAGTATGAGCTCATGAATGCACCTTCTTTCTTGTGACAATTGTGCTGGTAGCCAGTGCATTTAAGTATGGGTGTGTCACCTTTGCCAAGATGGCTTAGTTTACATCCATCTTCAACTACAGATAACTCCAGACCTTTCACAAAGCCCCCCCAAAGTTGGTTTGTAAAAGAAGAGATGACTACCGTAGGTTTGAGGCATGTAGGTTGTGGAGTTCGGATTGCAAAGCAAAACGGGTGGGTATTAGTTCACCATAGAAGCAAGAGATCTGACCCTGTAGCCGATCTATGGCTATTACAATAGGTCTCAGGATTTTGCAGTACTCTCACAGGTTGTCAAGCTCCACCTCTTCCAATGCAGGGAGCTTACGTTTCTCCATGTCAGGTAGTCTGTCTCTTAAATGATTCAGCTGATTCAAACCGTCATACAGTGAATTCCATTGTGTTGGGAAAGGTGTAATTATATGTTCCTTTGTCACTTCTAATAGGAGCTCAGTTGTCTTGGGTCTTTTTGATACATTCCACAAAGCTGAGTACTTTCCCATGGCTGAGTTGTTCAGACGGGAGAGTGTGGGAGTCCTTCATCAGTGGTACACACGAAGCTGAGAGTACGAGTGGCACATCTCACATGAGGTGGTAGGACGATTCCATTTCAGATGCTTCTTCCCTGAAGAATTGATAGTTATGAAGGACAGTACATCTTCTTCTGTATAATCATTCTCTTCATCTGCAATTACAGATATGTTGAACTCCTTAAAGGCCTTAATTGGACCCATTGTCAGTCACCGCTGCAACAATATTTTCATTTGACAGGACAAATTCTGAGTGGATATCCTCTAATATCTCAGCAATGCGGATTCCCATTCAGTTGGATGTGGTCTGATCCAATATGCTGTTACACCCATGAAGCTAGTCTTACTCGTGGACCAGATGTCAGCAGTGGTGATAACACACAGCACTGTCTTCAGTTTCTCTTTCAAATCACTTTTTTTGGCATTGAAATCTGCTTATATTTTCCTTCCAAGTGTTCTTCTTGAAATCACATGTATTGTATTGGGGCTTAATCCATGAGTCAGTTCAACGAATTCTTCTGAACAAAACAGTTTGTTCAACTGTCGACAAAGGATGCATTCCCATTACTACGAAGTAATGAGAGAATCTATTTTACCCTGTAAACTGTCTTGTGCCTTTCAGAATCAACAAGAGTCTCAGGGTGCAGTCTTTTCAAATGAGTATTGAAATTTGATGTTGATGCCAGAGTTCCAGTTATTACTACATTCCTTTGGGTTCACAGTTGACACTCCCCCTGGACCTTCCCATTTGTCATTTGAGAGATGATGCTGAAAAACTTTCTGTATAATATCGCAGATCCAATGGAGCCAAATTGAGCTCAAAGTATTGACTGTAAAAAAAGAAAAACGTAACTGAACTATTTCATAGTATGAAAAAACGAATTTCAATCGTATGAAAAAAATGTATTCAAGCGTGGGAAAAGTGTGTGCTAAAATCATTAAATGCATTTTCCCATCCAATCTTAAAATGTATTAGTTCAAACACGTTTTTTCCACGTTCACTTCTTACGATGACAATTTCTTCCCACCTTCAAATCATCTTTTGGCGTGGAGGCGGGGCTTTTTCTGGGCAATGAATTCTAGCACCCAATTAGCCATGAATCGCATAATTATAAGCCTTTCCATGCACTTCTTTCCCAATGCAACATATTTTCTTACAGTCAATACATTTGAGCTCAATTTGGATCCTTAAGATCCCGGCATAGTTCCATCTGTGTTTGTTGCTGGTTCTGCTAAAACATGTAGATGTAAATATTATACTTGCGTAACAGGCCATTAAAGTAAATGTAACTGTATGTTTAATAAAGTATTAACAATATTTCTTTTTACAAATGGAAAAAAAATTACTGTTTGTACTGGGACCTATATTATCTGCCAGTAATGGTTAAAGTTATCGTGAGCATAAATTGTGTACAAGCTCCGATCTCCCTCTTCCCATAGCTACCCAACTGACAAGCTGACTTGCTAACTACTAGCATTGTACCAGCCTAGACTACTTTCAAGCTTCACTAGCTTGTTAGCATTGATAGCTTGATATACAGTATTATAATGTTAACGACCACGTACCATGCAATATGTAGAACGAAATAAATTATACATCTAGTTAACACTTGTTAACTACCCATGGCAAAGCTGTCTTATATGCTCGTCGAGCGGTTTCATGTTGTTAACGATCCAAGCAAACTTGAAGCACTAATAAACAGCTGGCTAGCTAGCTTGCTAGCTCAAACACTTTTTTGCCACCAGCCACACATCTATCGATTGTTTTAATCTTTAGCCTTTACCTACGGCATTCAACATCTATAAATTCTAAAAAACATATATTTCATATAGTTAATGCAGTTCCGTTAAAATACTTACCTTTACGGACCGTCCAGTGGACTGGTTAGGGCAGGAAGCATGTGCTGGCTTGCTCGAGTGGGGAGGGGGCGAACTTCACAGAAGATGAACTTAGGTGGAAATACAGTGAGTTGTGTGGGCTTACAAAATCACTGAGTGTGTCTGCCTTAGAATATTGTTCTTCGTTTTTAGATGAATTTTAAAAACAAATTGTTTCCTGAATCATGGAGAAGGCATTTTGAGTATTTTGAAAATACAAAATTGTGACGACCACGCCATCTACTGCCGATCCTCCCCCTGCAGGAGGCGGGCTTCGGCGTTCGACGTCACCGGCCTTCTGACACCATTGCCCATCTCATCAACTCATCTCACCTGTTGTCTCGTCCAGCGCACCTGATCGTCATTCACAGTCATTCCCCTTAGTATATATGTTCCCTCTGCTCTCTTTGTCTTTGTGTGTTATTGTCTCAATGTAATGAGCGTAGGTCAGCTCACATATTAAATGAACGTAAACTTACCTTCTCCGCAGTCCGCTTCACCTTTCTTGCACACAGAAAACGCTGACAGAATAACACCGCGAACCAAAAGAAAGAAAATGGAGCACGGAGCCGAAAAGGGGGCCGGTGTTGCGGAGGTCATACAGGACCATGCCACCATCCTGGCCAACCTAAGCGCCACAATGACCAACCACGTCCAGGCAGTTCAGTGCCTAGAGTTGGCCCAGTCCGCTCCCGCAGCACCGGCCGTATTACTGCCTCTCCAGCCTGCACCTCCCGGTCCCGGAGCGATGCACATCCCGCTCCCCCGGGATTACAACGGGACGGCGGACCGCTGCCGGGGTTTCCTGCTACAGATGGACCTCGCACTCCAGGCGATTCATCCTGCACCGACTGACGCTCAGAAAATCTCCTCGCTCGTCTCATGCCTGTCCGGCAAAGCCCTGGAATGGGCCACCGCCATCTGGAACATCGAGGGGCCCATCCAGGGCAGCTACGCCGAGTTCGTCCGTCGCTTCTGGGTCATGTTTGACCATCCTCACGAGGGAAGAGATGCGGGCGAACGGCTGTTCCACCTACGGCAGGGGACAAGATCGGCGCAGGAGTTCGCATTGGAGTTCCGAACCCTGGCAGCGGGTTCAGGGTGGAACGACTGGGCCCTGTTCGACCACTACCGCTGTAGCCTTTGGGTGGACGTCCGAATGGAGCTAGCAATTCGAGACGTGAACCTCTCATTTGAGCAGCTGGTCGAAGTATCAATCCGTCTCGATAATATGCTGGCTGCCCGAGGACGTCCTAACGGGGGCCCAGCTGTTCCACCCCACCACCTCGACACCGCCGTCCCCATGGATCTGGGGTCGGCTGTACTCCCGGGGAGAGGGCAGAGGGGATCAGCTAAGCGCTGGGGCGGTTCCACTGCTCCACGCTACCCCTCTTTCTCCGTCTCCAGAGGCGACAGCCATGGCACTCCCGCATCATCCCAGGTACATTCACAGATCGCTTTCCCACTCACTCTCTGCACCGTCCCTGTTGAATTCCCCGGTTTTCCGTTGTTTTCCCAGTGTAAGGCGCTAGTAGATTCAGGCGCTGCTGGGAATTTCATCGACAGGGCTTTCGCATTACGCGCACGGATTCCCCTTCAGGTCCTCACCAGCCCCCTACCTGTGAGAGCATTAGATAACCGGCCACTAGGGTCGGGCTTTCTTAAGGAGTGTACTATCCCACTCCTTATGATCACCTGCAACCAACACAGCGAAACTCTTTCGTTTCACGTTATTGATTTTCCCACATTCCCTGTAATTCTGGGTTTTCCCTGGCTGTCTCTCCATTACCCTCTCATCTCCTGGTCTAGTCAGGTCCTTTCGGGGTGGTCGCGGAAGTGCCAAGGTAGGTGTTCGGGTGTTTTCGTGGGTTCGACCACGGTGGGAAGTCTAGGCAGTGCTCCCGCCGTGCCATTTCCTCCCGAATACAGGGACTTAGCCGCGGTCTTCTCCAAGGCTAAGGCCACTGTATTACCGCCTCATAGGCCGGGGGATTGCGTGATAAACCACTTAGATGGAGCCGCACTCTCAAAAGGGTCGCGTGTATCCACTGTCCCGCACCGAGACTGCGGCGATGTCCGCGTATGTTGAGGAAGCGTTAGGACAGGGATACATTAGGCCCTCCAAGTCACAGGTCTCCTCGAGCTTCTTCTTTGTGAAAAAGGACGGTGGTTTGCGCCCGTGCATCGATTACAGGGCGCTGAACAAAATCACCACCCCTTTTCCGCTACCCTCTCCCCTTAATCTCTGCGGAGGTCGAGAGAATGCACGTGGCCCGCTTTTTCACAAAATTGGACTTCAGGAGTGCCTATAACCTGGTGCGTATCCGGGATGGGGATGAATGGAAAACAGCCTTCAGTACTACCTCTGGCCATTATGAATATTTAGTTATGCCGTACGGTTTAATGAATGCTCCATCAGTCTTTCAATCTTTCATCAATGACGTTTTCAGGGACATGTTGTGCGAAGGGGTAGTGGTGTATATTGACGACATCTTGATTTACACGGCTACCCGTGCTGGGCATGTCTCGTTGGTGTGTAGAGTGCTTGCTAGATTGTTGGAACATGACCTGTACGTGAAGGCCGAGAAGTGTCTGTTTTTCCAATCGTCCGTGTCCTTCCTAGGATACCGTTTCTCTCGCACGGGTATGGCAATGGAGGAGAACCACATTGATGCCGTGCGTAATTGGCCGACCCCAACCACGGTTAAAGGTGTGCAGCGTGATGAGCCCTCTCCGCCCACATTCCCTGAGGGCCGCACGTATGTGCCGACGTCTGTCCGTCACCGGCTCCTCTAATGGGCCCACACCTCTCCCTCCTCCGGTCATCCTGGTATCGGGCAGACCATGCCCTGGCCGTTAAGTACTTGTGGCCCGCCTTGGCTAAGGACATGAGGGTGTACGTCTCTTCCTGCTCTGTGTGCGCCCAGAGTAAGGTACCCCGGCATCTGCCTATGGGTAAGTTGCACCCCTTACCCATACCAGAACTGCCATGGACCCACCTGTCTGTTGATTTCCTAACCAATCTCCCCCTCTCCCAGGGCCATACCACCATCCTGGTCATTGTGGACGGGTTTTCTTAGACCTGTCGTCTCTTGCATCTGCCCGGTCTCCCCACGGCCCTGCAGACCGCCGAGGCTCTGTTTACTCACGTCTTCCTGCACTATGGGGTGCCCGAGGATATAGTGTCGGACCGGGGCCCCCAGTTCACGTCCAGAGTATGGAAGGCTTTTATGCAACACCTGGGGGTCTCGGTCAGCCTGACCTCGGGCTACCACCCCCAGTCCAACGGGCAGGTGGAACGTGTTAATCAGGATGTGGCCAGGCTCCTTCGGTCCTACTGCCAGGACTGGCCTGGGGAGTGGGCGGAGTTCCTGCCATGGGTGGAGTATGCCCTGAACTCCCATCACCACTCCTCCACGGGGTTGTCCCCGTTTCAGTGCGTGCTGGGTTATCAGCCGGTCCTGGCACCCTGGACCCCGGGCCAGACCGGTACCCCTGCGGTGGACAATTGGTTCCGGCAGGCAGCGAGCACATGGGAGGCTGTGCAGGCTCGCCTCAGGCTCGCTGTCCGTCGTCAGAAGACCTATGCGGATCACCACCGCAGGGAGGCCCTGGTGTATCGTCCGGGCGACCGTGTCTGGCTCTCCACAAAGGATCTGCCCCTCCGCCTGCCATGCCGGAAGCTGAGCCCGCGGTTTGTAGGGCCCTTCAAAGTCCTGAGGAGGGTCAACGAGGTAACATATCGGTGGCGTCTCCCTGACTACCGTATTAACCCCTAGTTCCATGTGTCTCTCCTCAGGCCGGTGGTGGCTGGTCCCCTCCAGGGGTGTGAGGTGCGGGAGGTCCCCCCCCTCCTCTCAACATCGAGTGGGCCCCGGCGTACTCCGTCCACTCCATCATTGACTCCGGACTGGGGGCCTCCAGTACCTCGTGGAGTGGGAGGGGTACGGCCCGGAGGAGCGGAGCTGTGTCCCGGTGCGGGATTTGTTGTCTCCCGCCCTTCTCCGCGACTTCCATCACCGTCGCCCAGATCGTCCTGCTCCGCGCCCTCCGGGCCGACCCTGGTGTCGGTGTCGTCGCACGACTGGAGCCACGCGTCGGGGGGGGGGTACTGTGACGACCACGCCATCTACTGCCCATCCTCCCCCTGCAGGAGGCGGACTTTGGCGTTCGACGTCACTGGCCTTCTGACACCATTGCCCATCTCATCAACTCATCGCACCTGTTGTTTCGTCCAGCGCACCTGATCATCATTCACACTCATCCCCCTCAGTAAATATGTTCCCTCTGCTCCCTTTGTCTTTGTGTGTCATTGTCTTTTGTGTGTTATTGTCTCGATGTGATGAACGTAGGTCAGCTCACATATTAAACGAACGTAAACTTACCGACTCCGCAGTCCGCTTCACCTTTCTTACACACTGAAAACGCTGACAAAAATGACTCCACTCTAAAGTATCTTGTTACATATTACAAAATTAATTGAGAACATTTCAAATACAAGTAACAGAAATACTGCCCATCTCTGATCTTTGCAATGTCCTGGCGGTGCCACCTGGCTTCCACTGCTTGATGATGATCTTCGCAGTGTAGAGTGATACATGTAATAGAGTGAAAATACTTATGACGTGTGTGTGTATATATCTCCTGATCAGCACATTTACACTCATGCAACCAGGCATTGACATTTTCTTTATTTGTTTTTCACTTACATTTTGTTGCTACAGTATCAAGTTCAAGGTGAAACATTTCTGAAGTCAGCATTTACATAAACCAAAACTGCATTTTCAATAAGTGTGTGTTGACTAATTTTATCCATGGTGTATTTTTGAGTGCATCGAAATAATATGGGTATTTTTCAATAAACCAGTTTCAAGATGTCTGTAGCAAACTGAGTTTAAAAACGTATGCTTCACCAAAAACCACAAACCTGTTTCCTAAAAAGTTCAGATGCTGTGTAAAATGTAAATAAAAACAGAATGCAATGATGTGCAAATCATTAATTCCTATAGCCAATATCAAATAGTACAAAGACAAATCAAATGTTGAAACTGAGAAATGTTATTGTTTCTTGAAAAATATACGTCCACACTTTGAAATTGATGCCAGTGAAATGTTTAAAAAAAACTGGTGGAAGATCTCACAACTACAGTGCATGCACAATTATTAAGCAAGTAAGTATTCTGATCGTATCATTATTTCTAGTAACATTTTCCATTTAAACTTGAATTATCATTGGATTGAATCATTTTCAGGTGAAAGGTATTGGTATAATGAGGAAGGGTGTGGCAACAGTACATAAGACCTACAGTGAGGGATATTTTTTTTCATCCCCTGCTGATTTTGTACGTTTGCCCACTGACACGGAAATTATCAGTCTACAGTTTTAATGGTAGGTTTATTTGAACAGTGAGAGACAGAATAAAAACAAAAAAATCCAGAAAAATGCACCTCTGTTATAATTGTTATAAACTGTTATAAATTGATTAGCATTTTAATGAGGGAAATGAGTAGATCATGGGCTACAAGACTATACTCAGTATTTAAGAAGGCCATGAAGAAGGCCATGCAGGACAAAAACCATCACATGCATCCAAGTACTCCACTGCTTGGCTAGCCAGCAACGGCCACAAAGATGCCCGAGCAACAACCTGGCCACTTTCCTCTCCTGACATAAATCCCTTTGAGACTTTGTGAGCCCTTCTCAAATGTGAAATTTATAGTCAGGGAAGACAATACACCTCTTTGCACAGTATTTGGGAGGCCGTGGTTGGTGCTTCAGCGAAAGTTGATTGTGAACAGATAAAAAAACTGACAGATTCCATGGATGGAAGGCTCATGCAAGATATTGAAAAGAAGGATGGTTTTATTGGTCACTGAATATTTTTGAAAAGACAAATATTTCAATTTATTGTAATTTTTTAAAACTTATTTGTTACACAACAAATTTGAATAAACACATGAGTTGGGAGAAAGTATTGTTTTAATTGCCTAATAATTTTGCACAACAGCTGTTGCCTAATAATTCTGCACTTTTATCTATTCCCCTGAGAAAGATCAAAACACACTTTTCCTTTGTTAAACATTCAAGTTTGAGGTCCAATGATATTTTGGATTGACTGAGAGCATTGTGTTTGTTCAACAATAAAATAAATCTTGAGGAATATGATTTGCCTAATAATTGTGCATGCACAGTAATTAGGTAAATTGGCAACAGGTCAGTAACATGACTGGGTGTAAAAAGAGCATCCCAGAGAGGATGAGTTTTCAGAAGTAAATATGGGGAGGGGTTTATCACTCTGAAAAACTGTGCAGGCAAACAGTGCAGCAGTTTAAGAATAACGCTTCTCAATGAAAAATTGCAGTGTTTGGGGATTTCATCATATATGGTACATAATATCATTAAAAGATTCAGAGAATCTGGAGAAATCTCTGTATGCATGGGACAAATAAATAGTAAATGAGTCTGCCTGCAGTCCAGACCTGTCCCCCATTTGGCGCATTATGAAACAAAAAATCTTATACCAATCAGGAAAACATTTCACTTTCAAAACTTTCTTCTCAGTGCCATAGTTCAGCATTGTTAAAAGAAGAGGTGATTCAACACAATGGTAAACATGCCCCTTTTTAAAACATGTTGCTGGTGTCAAATTCAAAATGTTAATTTTTCCAAATACAATAAAAGATCAGTTTCAACAATTGTTGTCTATGTACTATTTTCAATTAAATACAGGAATAAATTATTTGTATATCATTGCATTCTGTTTTTATTTGCATTTTACACAGCTTCTCAACATTTTTGTAAACAGGGTTGTATCAATCTAATGACTAAAATGTTTACATTTGGGCATGTTTACAGAAATACATGCATTGTCTAATAATATTGAAAAAGTGTGCAAAACTGTCATCAAGGCAAAGGGCAACTACTTTACAATATTAAATGTTGTAAAGTGGCCTTTTATTGTGGCCTAATGCACACCTGTGCAATACTCATGCTCTCAGATCAGCATCTTGATATGCCACATCTGTGAGGTGAATGGATTATCTCGGCAAAGGAAAAGTGCTCACTAACACAGATTTAGACAGATTTGTGAACATTATTTGAGAGAAACAGGCCTTTTGTGTACATAGAGAAAGTCTTAGATCTTTGAGTTCTGCTCATAGTGAATGGGGGCAAAACAAATGTGTTGCGTTTATAATTTTGTTCAGTTTATGTACTGGAAGACGTCACCTAACCTTCTTGATGGTTGTTTACCCTCATATCTGCCTGCTGGCTTGAATTAGAAACCTGAAACTTTGAAGTGCTGATTCTCAAACCAGCCACTTGCTCTTGCCAACGTCACAGATCTAGGCCCGATTATCAACAATGATGACTAATCCCACAGGGAGCAGATAAGCAAACTGGCATCGTGGTGCCAGGACAATAACCTCTCGCTCAACTTCAGCAGAACAAAAGCTGTTGATTGTTTCACTTAAGGATGCAGAGGAGGGAACCCTCCCGGATCCACATCAATGGAGCTACAGTAGTGACAGTCAGCGGTTTTAAGTTCCTCATGCTTTCACATAGCCAAGGACTTTTCATGGTCCATCAAAGCGACCAGTGTAATCAAGAGATCGCATCGGTGGCGCTTCTCCCTAAGGCCACCAAAGTTGGGATGCCATTCCTGGTCATCTCCAAACACAATCGCTGCACAAAGGGCACGTCTGCATCCTGGCCTGATGTTGGAATGGCTTAACACAACTGCAAATCTCTGTGATTTTAGAGTCACTACAATGTGACTAAATCCATCTGCATCTGGTGATGTTTATCTTTTTAACTCAATTTTCAAAAGATAAGTTTCCTTTCTGTCCTGCAGCTCAATCAAATATCTGCATGGCTCAATACATTATCCACACCATATTTATTAACTTTGCCATGATTTGAGATTCTTAATGTTTGATTTTCTATTGTTATACTCACCATTCACTGCACTTCACTGAAATTCTAAGGGACGTACCACATGCATAGTGAATCTGAGATGTATTTGGACAGTGACACATCTTTGTTTTATGTTTCTTTTTCATCTCTTTGGATTTAAAGAGCTCCACAACTATGAAAGGCAAACTGTCTCTTTTTCATTTGTGGGTATTTTCATCCGTATCAGATCACCCATTTTAACACGACACCATATTTTGTAGCCCCCAATTTGGTTTATATTAGGACATTGTGTTGGTTTACATTGTTAGTACATACAGAAGAGCCATCAATTTTTCAAGGTTCTGCATTGTGGCTGTTGTCTGACAACATGAGGACCAAAGAAGTGTCAATAAAAATAAAGTGGGCCATCATGTGGTTGATGAATAAAAACAGATTATTGAGACATAGGAAGTCATTATGCATGCCAAAACCCACTGTTCGGTACATTAAGAAACAGATAGACAGACCTAGTTAATTCAGTAATGGCAAACCAAGGTAGACCAAGGAAGACCTCTGCAATGGATGAACAAATAATGCTGACCATAATGAAGAACAAACCTTTGAGACAAATCAGGATCACCCTCCAAGAGGAGGGTGTGGATGTTTCACCAGCTAAACTACAGAAGCTGGATGGCAAGGTGCAGAACACTTGTTAAGCCCAATCCCAATGTCCACCATAAACCCTAAACCCTTAGCCCTGAACATTCAGACTTTACTGACGTCACCTGGTAAGTGATTGAATGCAAGAGGCTGCAAGGGCTCAAAATGCTATAAATAGTCATCGAACAACACTTTGGACTATCACGTTACCTTCACGACGCTGAGACACGCTGCACACTATTGTGGGTTTGGGACTTTTATCTTACGTTTTGAGAATTTATCAGCATGCCCTCCATTATAAGACAAACTACACACAGTTCTGGCTACAGAAACCATCAGTGAGCTTTGTGTTTATACTTACATGTAAACTGTTTTTTCTAACCATGGTAAGTTCAGGGTTGGTTGCTCCTTCCATGATTGTTTACCTTTCTTCTATCTTCTTTTATAAGGTGGGTTTGTCTGGATTTTTTTCTCGCTTCCGGGCTTCCCTTGGTAACCCCCCATGTTTCAAGTCACAACGCTATAAACAGAAGGCAATTCCCTAAGGCAAAGTCTACAGTAATGAAAAGGGTGTAAAATGCAAAAAGGGCTCAAAATGTCTAGAAGAGAGCCCTTGCACACTTGACAATTTGACAGTGGGACAGCCCTAAACCCTCAGAATTAATGAGAACACACTTCAAAGTATGTGAGTCTGTGAATGCGGACATCAAGACTGGGCCTTGGACAGTACCCTAAAAATTACCTAAAGGAGGCAGTATAATTCTGGAAAAGTGTCTTGTGGACAGATTGGACAAAGATTACATATATAAGATTGATGGCATAAGGACAATTTGGAGAAGAAATTAAGATATAGCAAAGGGGATGTTAGGTTTTGGGCATGTATGGTTGCCACTTGAACAGGCTCACTTGTCTGCATTTATAATGTAATTGCTGACGGCAGCAACAAATGACTTCTGAAGTGTACAGATACGTTTTCTACAGAGGGTTTTTTCAATGCCCAAAAGCGGTGAGTTCTGGACTGACAAATTCTAAATCAACCATTGAAATCCCCTTGAACAGGCCTTTTACATGCTGTAGATAAGGCTGAAGGAAAATGAAGGCTTTGAAACAAGCAGGAATTGAAGAAGGCCACAGTACAGGCCTGGGAGTGTATCTACAGGGAAGATACACCTGCATCTGTTGATGTCTGTGGGTCGCAGACCTCAAATCATTGCATGCAAAAAATCTGCTACGAAGTATGAACTTTGCAATTTGTAAAACTAATTTCAAAATGGTTAATCTGATATCAATTTTTTTATATTTAAATTAACTACTGAATTTCTCAACAATCAATTTCCTCATTAGAATTCAGGATTCCAATGATTTAATGTAGTGTCAGGCCATTCTTATTGTTACAAAACAATTGAAATGCAGACACAGAATGTATCGAGAAAATATTTTATTAATTCAATTGTGCACTTACTCTGCACAATTGAAACACCCTAAAACATTTTTTACCCAACTGATATAATCAGTGTTAGCTTTAAGAAAGTTTCTCGCTAAATGTTCTCCAGGCAGCAATCACCAATATTCACCATTTGTGCATAAATAACTTAAGGCAACATGGGCCGAGCCAGGCTTCATATCTACAACTCAACTCAGCGGCTGGTGGTTGGACTATAAAACAGTAAACAGTTGCTAGTAGCAGAATTTTCAAACATTGGCACCCTGTTTTTCTTAAAGGTGCCTTAGTTAAAGACAACATGCAACATTGTCAACTTCAGGTCACACCTTCGGTAAAGAGTTGAAGGCTTTTGACAAACGGTGAACTGATCAAACAGTCCTCTCTGCTGTTTTGTTTAAGCATATATCCAAAAATAATAACTTACTGCCAGTGCAAAACATACATTTGGCTTAAGATGCAATACTTCATATTTTACCTAAAAAAATATCACACAAGTAGCAAATACTGATATTCAAATAGCATCAATGCTAAACAATGCCCCTAAAAGTTAAAACTCCTTAGTATGAAGCAGTAATATTTGATTCTGCTTTAAACAATGTGCGGTGAGGAATCACCCTCGGTTTACAATAGCCTGCAGTACTGTCACTTTTTGTGGGACGTAAAAGTGTCCACCTCTCATGCAAGT
The DNA here is from genome assembly GCA_016801105.1 of Esox niger. Taxonomy (NCBI): domain Eukaryota; kingdom Metazoa; phylum Chordata; class Actinopteri; order Esociformes; family Esocidae; genus Esox; species Esox niger. Next base: position 38,199 of record JACXGJ010002608.1, on the reverse strand, counting down.
ACACGCCTGACAAAGACACCAGATATGAAAATGAGACGGTACTGTGCCAAGCCTTTGGATATCTACTCGATCATTCACTTTGGGCCAGGATTCGATGCAAGCCATATTAAAGTGCAGCCCACTACAACACTCCTTTACAGATGGAGCCGACATTTGCAGCATTTATCATGAATGCAACCTATACTTACATTATGGAATCTGTACATTGTTGAATCCCTCGTCAGGTTTAAAAAGCAATTTCTAACCAAGTGCAAACAGGGAGACAATGTCAATGCGCAGGATTCTACTCAACCACTTCCCCTAAGGAGTGCTTTCTATCTAATGTGCATGACAGCTTTCTTCTGGTGCAGTCCTCCGGCTGTGAGGTCTCCATGGATCACAGCAGAGTCTTCTGGGACTACGAGTCCAGTCGGTCTGCTGTCAGGTCCTGTGAAGCGCCAGCGGGGACTTCTGGGGCTTGGAGTCCATTGGGCGGCCCCACGGGTACGTTGTAGTGGCGGTCATCCTCTGTGACCAGACACACGCTGGGCCAGTCTTCCTTATGGTCATCAGGGTAATAAGTGACAAACTCCTCTGTGTCCGTCATGTAGAGCCTGTAGACTTGGATGGTGCACCGCAAGGTGTAGCCCAGTAGAAACATCTCCACCTAAAAGGAAACAACGTGAGGATGCTTTATTAGTGATCTGTGCATATCAAATCATGACATTAGTAGGGGTGTTCACGTCAATAGGCATATCAATAGCGCCTTTTATTCAGAATGCAAGGTATTATCAAGCAGACGCATCTGTTTAAAGATGCCAGAGAACATGGGGAAAGACAGAGGTGGCAAAGAAGTGAACAGAGGCCTCGAACCCATGCTGCCGCTGTACATGTGTACCGGAGGCAGCGGCTGAAATTGCTGGACCAAACAACATCTTTTTGTAGGTAATATGCTCCACCTCTTAGACACACTGGTGACAAGGACTCTAATGTTGTGTTCTGGCTGAAGACCTTGACAACCGTGAGACCTTGAGGCTTGGGCTGGACTGCTGATTAGGGCCCGAAGAACAGATGGTGTCTGGCAAGTGCGTGCATGTTAGGCCTTCAGGGCTTGTTTTGAGGGAATGCGTAACACACCCAACATGTACAAAGTCTCTCGTGTACGGTTGAGTTTGGCACTGAGAATGACTACCAGGTACATTGCCATCTGTAATTACTAGCACAGTGAGGCGTTTCTTGATTTTTCTTGTTTTGGTTCTGTACAAAAATGATTGGAATCCAGCAATTATTGAGATTCAACTACAGATTCTCAGAAATTCTCACAGCACAGTTAAACAGTTTGTAAATTTAGCTTTTGATAACGTTAACAGTTTTATTTACATCAACCACCAGGAACGGCAATTGATGTAAATAACTGGCCAAACACTCTTTGGCCAGTAAGATAACCTGCCCCCCTGGGTTTGGTGTGCTATATCAGGACACCAAAACTTTGGGAACAGATAATATCTGAGGATAGATTACTTACGCCAGGGCTAGGGTTATGAACTTCGTCATGAATAACTCCCTTGTTTCTTTGGTAGTATGTTTTGGTTCATTGTCCTGTGTCCAGCATGTTTGGATGCATCTGCTTGTACTTCAGCAAACAATATGTTTCTGTTAACTTAATTCCATACATAGAATTAACTATGCTGTCAAAAATTATCAATGAAAACAAGTGAGCCAGTCCCAGGGCGGCCATAGATGACCAAAACTCATTAATAAACAGAAAGTGGTATTTCAATACTTTTTCCTCCCCACCTTGCTCATGCCATCCCCCTGGAAAAAACTCTGCAGGTTCTTTAGGTATTCATTTTTTTTGCCGACTGAAACCGTTTCATTCTTTTTTTACGCCAACTAGTGGTTTGACCTTGCAGTGTAGCCTCTGTGGCCCTGCTGGTGAAGTCTTCAGTTTATGATAGTGGCTGACACATCCGTTCCCACCTCCTGGAGGCACGGATCATCTGTCTGCCTTTATTCATCCAATTATCCACTGTAGTGGTCGTTCTTGGTCTACCAGGCCGTTTGCTATCGCCAGTGCTTTTCTTTAAAAAAAAATATATTCTAAACAGTTTTCAGACTAACCTGAAACAACTGCCAAGGCAATGGCCCAAATACCATTGGTGTCCAGAAATAATATATAAACAATCTGAAATGAGAACTAAGAATCTATACTTCATATTTTAATCAAGCGTAAGTGGTGCCGTCTGAAATGAGCGAATCTCTTACTGAGTGAGTGCCTGGCTGACTACCCACTGTTACATTATGGTTAGCCTAAAGTAAAACTGTTTACGTTATATTGCAATGGATGACCTGCACCGACAAGGAACATAATGCTCTCGATTTAAATTTACATAGCGTAGTTCTCATAGTGTAGTGGCTAGCTATTCAACTTGTGTTTTCTGAAGAACGAACCAGCCATTGAGTCATTGTTTTGGAGACATTGTTTTCATTATAGGTACTGTATAGCTATTAGATAGCCATCCAATTTAACAGGTTGAATGTTGTGTAGTGACCCTGTTATACCTGTTGTTGGTTTAGATGTTAGCCAATGTAGGGAACTAGTTTTGAGAACCGCAGAGTTTTGACTAATTTGTTTTTCCAGTGCAGAAGTAAACAGACAACACATGTCTGCACACGAATCACATGTAACAACACGTGTGTTTAAATTGCGTAATGGTTAAAGACACCGTCTGCCACGGAAACTGCAGGTCCAATAGAGCCAGGGGCAACAACATTCATCCCTTCTAAACGCCGGCCGGCAGAACTAGACATGCCAGGATTCTTTTCTTGTTTTAGTATAAAGCCAAATGAAGAAACAAATGCATCAATATCCCCAAACCTACAAATGGCCCTGTATTTTGCAGCCACTATGACAACCAATTAACCGAACCGTCATGGTTTCTTAGAATCGACTTAAGACTCCTAGCATGCTGGGAAAGCGCAACTATACAATTTGACAGACATTTAACCAATGCCTACAAAAGCCATATGATATGCAATTCAAACTCTGATTTCTAATCCATGAATTCGATATTTGCACAGCTGTTAACACATTAAAGTACCACAAAAGCATTTTTAATTATACATTACATACATCATTTGGAGGGGAAAATATGTGCCCAGAATAAGCAAGGGCCGACCACGTGCTCCACAGCAGCCGTTAACGGCAATCCGCTCACCTGCTCCAACCCGCCGCTGAATCCCACTTTGCTCAGGTGGTTGGAAAGGAAGGCACATGGGCGGTCTGAGGAGTCACGCGCAAACAGCAGCCAGCAGAAGACAGGCACCTCCCCTCCACCCTGCATAGTGGCGTGGAGCTCCGAGGCTCGCGCCAGCATGAGAAGCTTCAGAGCCTCCAGCATGCCCAGTTCCTCCTCACCTCCCCGGAAGACGTGCTCGCACAGACGCTGCCTCTCCTCGGAGTCGGAGCAGCCCACCGCCGCCTCCCACTGGACGCAACAGACAAAGACAAGGCATGTTCCACATCAACACTAACACGGCTGGAAACGATGCACTGACTCTCATTCACGCATAATGTACTCAGTACCCTGAAGACCGTGGAGATCCACCAATCATTTCTCATGCTAAAAATCAGACTGGTTCCTATGAGGCAGTGATGAGGGCTTCTGGTGGTGCGTTGTACCACAAACTATCCTAAAACTGCCATTAAAAAGCCCCATAGGCTCATGATTCCAACTAGAAGGTCAAGGGATCGGTCTACACTGACAGCCTGAAGTAAGGCGTGAGTGTGTGGGTCTTTGAATTAGCGTGCACATTACATGGGGCTTGGTTAGGAAGACATGGCCAGTACCCGGTTCTGGAAGAGCTTCACGTAGCGTTTCAGACACTGGACGGAGTCCTCGCTCCCCTCCCCCTGTCTGCATCCCGAGGGGAACGTCCACTCGCCAAGCTGCTCCTCCAGATCCTCCAGGCACTGGGGAGAACGGATCACATTCATTTCTCACAGAACAAACGAAAGCGCACCGAAACGGGTGGGAAAAACCTGAACTAGCCCTATACAAAATTCCTGTTTGAATAACCAACCATTTTAAGTGTTAACGAATTGTACAAGTGTCAGACAGTACACACAGCAGTAGTGACATGTCCTACCGTGAAGATGTGTTCCTCCTGCAGCCAGAAAGGCGGCTGGGTGCTGGTGGAGAGAACCTGGAACAGAGTGGCCCGGAGGGCGCAATAGTTATCTCCTCGCACACGTCGCAGACAGCCAAACTTCTGAGACAGCTCAGTGTAGCCCTGGGAACATAGGAGAAAAGGGAACTGGTGTGAGTCATGACCTTAAGTGGATGATTTGTTACGTCAGAAAAACTCACTCTAAATGGGGCAATTTGGGATGAATAACAACAAAAACACACAGAAAACCTCTGCAATTGCAATGCAGCCTTTACACTTCTAAGACTAAATAAATAAAAGCAAATATGTCAACCTCCGTTCTTTCTACTTCAAAATATGATTCAAGATTAATGGAAGGTCCAACAGAAATGTCTCTTCTGCATTTAACCACACCAATTTGGAGAGAAAATGTATCTATTTAGAATGGACTGACCTTTCTAATAAGGGCACTTTTGGCAGTGCTACCTTTCCACTCTCTCTCACTATAGGACAGAATATTCACCATAGGATCCAGACTGCATCGGTCTTCAACCTTTGGGACTGAGATGAGAAGAAAGTGAGAAGGTGCCTAATACTGTGTATAGAATATTTTCTGGTGGTAAATAATCAAGGGCAAAGCCTGAGAGTTACTGACGTGTAATTTCGAACAGAGGCTCTGGTCCTGCATGTTTGGCTGACCCCTGATGGAGCTCTTCGGCTCCGAGATACAGGTCATCCTCACTAAGAAGAAGTCATATTTAACACTGTACATTTTATATGGTTGCACTTATTGGTGAGAAGCCTAGTTATGTGTGTATAAGCCAGGAGTTTTACCCGGAGACAACAGGCCATAGAAGCTTTATTAAATGTTTCATTGACTTCCTTTTCTGATAAGTGAAGAAACTTCTTTTTCCTTTTAAGGTTTATCATTATTAGAGAAACAGAAAGTGGGGATAATCTGTAAACTGCCAATTGACTTGTATGGTCTAAACATTGTTTGGGTCTTTGACATGATTTCAACACTGATATGCAGTCAGTTGAGGCATTGCAAAGAGGAACTCTGACAAACCTAACTCTGAGATCCTCCTCCACTGGTCCGTCTTCCTTCCTCACTTGTAACACATCCACCTTTACATCTGCTACAGTGCTAAGCTTGTGGTCTGCTCCTTTTTGGCCCTCCTGCCCTTCCGTCTCCAACAGTGTGGCAACTGTCACAACAGCACAGTCTTCCACCTCCCCCTTGTCCTTCTTCTCATCTTGCATTGTTTCTTGTACTTCTTTCTCCTCATCTTCCTCTAAGAGGTCTCCTAAGCACGAAACTTCAGTCAATCCACCTTGGCCAGCTCTCTTCTCATCCTCACACAAGTTCAGACTGGAGAGAGAGGGAGAGAAAGAAGTCAATAAAGCCATTGTATGCAGTGCTTGCTGATCACATTATCCAGACAGACGTCACACCCAAGAACACCAAGAGAAGAGCCTGTCTTCTGTTACGGTTTAATATTGGCATTCCTCTAGTACGGTCTGGAATCAGATGAACCATAATGTCAGCACTGTTCTAATGTGAAACTCTAGAAGACACTTTAATTTACGTGGAACCGTATATGTATGTTCAGCACAAGAAACAGTAAAACCACAGAACACTCAAATAACCTCTGAAATTGCCTGTGACGAGGCATTTCTGCTGCCCCCTAATGTTGTTAAAAATGATTACAACAAAAATAGTTGCATTTTTTGTTACTCTTTTTCTTTTAGTAATGATGTATCATCAGGTGTGTGCTTCTACTCACCTCTTGCAGGCCCCAAGGTGACTTGTTGGCACTGTTGCCGTCACCGGGCTTTTCTGTGTGGGCTCCATAGCCTCTGTAACAGCGGGTGACTGCTCCGAATCCTCTGAACTGCCGCAACCGAAGTAATTTAGGCTGTCATCAATGCAAGCGTCAGAGCTCATATTCTCTCCATCATCAACGTCCTTTATCACAAAGCTAGGCAAGAGATTGGGGGGATGCCGGAAATACACAATATTAATTACGAAAAACACCTCATGCTATGCCGTAAGGCTCAAAAACGACAACGACAGAAGTTCCAATTAAAGCTTAGACGTATGACTCACTTAGATGACGATACGTTTCGCTGAGGGACTGTGTCAGTAGTCCCTGATGACCTGAGACACTTCTCCTGGCTGACAACACAGCGGTCACCGGACTCCGCCGCCGTGGGCTGGGCATCCAGGACAGAAGGGACCACCACCACGACTACAGAGCAGCCCTCTTCTGGCTTGGACAGGCTTGCAGTACTGCCGATAGACTTTGTAGAATCCCCAACCACGGTATCAGAACTAATGTGTTCAGGGGACCCCTCAGCTTTCACGGCGGCATCGGGTGTAACTGTAAGTTCGGCAGAACGTTTCTTGTGGACCCCGATGCAAGTGTCCTCGGCTGTTCTCTCATTAAGGACCACCTTAAGAACCACCTCGTCACCTGTGTTGGCATCTTCCACATCGGGACACAGTGGAACACCTGAAGGGCATCTCTTGGCTTCTACGGGGGCTCTCTTTGTGGCTGGGCTTTCTTCCAATGTGCCGGTTTTTTTAGTGCATTGGTCTGGGGCGGTAAGGAGGGATTTAGCTATGACCCCAGTGTTAGTGTTGGGGGAGGAGAGAAGCCCATTGGTCACTGTAGGCAGGGATTTGTCAGGGTCTTCTTTCCCCTCATCTTTGGGAGAGGCGCTCAGCCTCTCCTGTGTAGCAACAACGGCATCCACTTTCTCTTTATTCCCCTCTCGCTTGTCTTCTCCCATTTTCCTGTAACAAATAATGCATGGAAACAACATTTTCAGTTGTCCCAACAGTGTTCGAAAGTACACTCAATGCCAAACAAATGTATGGGAGACTAAAAGGAACTGTGTGTCTGTTACATTGTTATTAAATTGATGTGCCGAGCATTCCTACATGGACAGTCTCTCTTTCACTGCCCAGTGATTTGAGAAGTGATGGCTCATTTTGTCAACGAATAAAAAGGGTGTACCATTACAGTAACATTTTGTTTGGGCTCAACAAAGCTCCCTTTAAAAGCGTAATATGTTAATGTTTTGATTGAAGGAGTGTTCTGTCTTACTATAGTATTTATTTACACAACCAATGCATTGATTCATTATCTTACCTCATTTCAGAAAATGCCTCTGAACCATTGTGGACTCCAGCAACATCTCCACTTTCTGATGAGGATGCCGGTACTTTAATACCTCCAGGAAGTAACCCACTTATCTCCTCCACATTTTCACAAGAGTTAAAAGCAGGACAACACCAGTTCCCCATTCCTACTTGTTAGACAACGGACGGCCTGCTGCCTTTCAAAAGTAGGTATTGCATAAGACAGTGCTGTACAAAAATCCACAGGGTCTTGGTTTGGACCCTGTGGAGCCGCAGGAGCTTATTTTGAAATATCCAGAGATTTTTGGTCCATTAGAAACTGTTCGGAGATTCTCTAAAACTTGACCTAAAGACCTCTAAGACATATTTAAACCATACACTTGCTTTAAGTGCCAAGGTCGTCATGCTGTAGCTCAGGAGCTTGTTTCTGTGAGAAAAAGAGAACATGTACTGAAAAATATTTGTTTTTTCATCTGTGCAAACGGTGTATTTGTGTAAGCAGTACATTTACGTACAACTTCACATTGACTGGAATTTGAGAAGCAATGGCATGCACTGGATTCAAAAGCTAAATATTCACTTGGAGGTGACAATCTACGCAAAGATGTTAACAGGACGCGACTTTGCAGGCGCATGGATGTTTTGAAAATCGTGGTGGCTCACCTTGATAAGGCTCCCTACTCCGCTGCGGGGGGCAGCCATTCGGTTTGAACCCATTTTCGTAAATACTTAGCAGACATTGTGTAATTTAACAGCTGGCCTGTAATCTAGATTGTGCATCCTCATGGTTTAAGGGTTTACACTACCCACGCCCCTCTACCGGAGTAAAGAAGTATACATACGCACGCCAACATATTTATCAACCTACTTCATACCACCGGGGAAAGACGTTTAACAACTTTGTTGATAACATGAAACATTTTAAACTCCCTCGATGGTAGGAAGAGTCCATAGAGATGATGCCTTCGTTGAAGATAAACATGGTTTTGCTGAGATTTTATGGGTTTCGGTATAATTTACTTTTGTCAAGCTAACCTACCCCAGCTACTGGTTAGCGATATAACTCCTTTAGTTGCGGTCGATGATGGCTATTTTCGTGCTAACCTGCATAGCGAGGTAGAGTATCATTCACTGACTTAAGTAAACGTCGTAGTAGTATTATGGAGCGTACTGGTGACTACAATATTAACATGTCATTAATAACGACATCTGGATGGGATTTTTATTTCAGTTATGATTGAGGCGAAATGTCAAGATTATGTTCTTGCTAGAAATCACGCGAGGCTACATTCTCGTCAAAGGATTACTTCCTTACCACAGTTGAGCACGCGCGAATCAAAACGTCACTTTTCGGTGAGGATCTACGTTCCTCCGTATTAAAATAGTTGAATTTGACTGAATGGCTAGATCAGCGATGCTAGTTGATCAACTATGCTAGTCGACGACACGGAAGTGTCCGATATGCTGGGTCGGTGTGTGCGCGTGCGCGTGCGTTTCAAAGGAATTTGTGTTGCCAAACATTTCTTTTCATTTGGTAAATATATTCAGTCTTGTAAAATGTGACATTTTGGTGCATCACTATTTAATTTATCAGGATAGAATTTTGGTTGTTATTCTGTTACTTCCCCGTATTATTGCTTAAACTAGCAAACTAAAGTAAATGTCAATATTTCACAAGCACGCGCTCAAGGACAATATGGTTGAAGACGCGAAAGATTTCACGCGCGACCACCAAGAAATATGAACCTCCGAACTCCGGTTTGAAATATCGGGACATACAGTACAACATTATGCTAATATTACGTCCCTGGTCGGCGTACTATCGACTTTAGTAATCTAGTTAGTTACTTACTTTCAGTTTGACGGCTAAAGATTTCCAAAATATTTTTCACAGGTGTCCCACTTGTTGCAAAATATAACCACCAGTTGATAAACGTCGTGCTCTCTGTGTGTACTGTACTCTACAGTGTCAAAGCACAACATACATTTCGGTGATTACTTCCGGGTCGCGACTAAGGTATTTATAATTTTTCGGCTATGAAATGAAGACACCACTGGCTGACCCCCCGCCACATTATGTGTAGAAAACGATGTAAATCACTCTCTCACAACAAATACTGTTCACTCCCTAGCAAAATTAGCCAATAATGGATTTCTTCCACGTGTGGGGTAATTCCTACGTCGGATTGTAGAGATTTGTACAAAAACACACTAAAAGCATATTTCCCATATCTTACTGCAAATTGTTCAAATTAGAGCATCTTGTGCCGCAGGGAAATTTTAGACATTCCAATTTTATCCAGAGCGGTTTTCGTTTTCAGTGCATACATTGTTTCTACACTAAAACTAAGTTTATTTTCAAAACTTGTTTGGTTACGTTTAGTTCTCAGTTGACTTGAATATTAGCAGAATTGCCCCTGCAAGAATACCCTCTTAACTTTCTCTATTCAGCATAGGACATGGACCAAACTGGAGCCACACCTCAAGCCATAACTGGAAGCAAGTATGCCTTCAAAACGAGACATTTAATTTTCAAAAATGTTTTGCAATCAATGGTGGGTTAGTAAAATAATAATATTTGGTTAAACTTGGATGAAAAATAACAAGTAATGCTACATCACAAGTAAGGCCCTGCATCGTTGCAGCAAATCCCAGCAGACGTAGGACAGTCTAGATAGCAGCCAAAGCATATTTCTTTATGCATCTCAATCAACTGCAATGTCTCGACCAGATTCCTGGCACCCTGAAAGGAAAGTGCTCTTGTTTGAACCCTGAGCCCAACCCACCACAAGGAGTTGCTAGAGCAAGACAAGGCAACCGTATTCAGTTAGTAACCCCCACAAACCTGTATGATGCTGGCCAATTGCAATAGCTCCATATACTTCAATTCAATTTTCTACAAAAGTTGGGTAGACTTTAAACTGCATTTACCAACCACCACACTACTGTGTGCAATGGATTATATGACAATGTATAATAAATGTATTCAATTACAAATTCAGTTAAATAAAAATCACACTAGTTAGGTCATCCATTGAGTTCTTTTAGCATCTGATGTAAATATTCACTCTGTTGCACTTTTCAGCTGCTCCAGATGCTGAATCAGTTCCCGGGGCAGCCCCAATTCAGACACTATGTCCATGCAGCACTGCAAAAGCTGCTCAAGACTTTCTCCTGGAATAGTAAAGAGGTCTGCGTTCATTGCGGCATTGTGGTTGGGCTTCTGTGGAAAGAGTGAACCAAGTTCCATGTTACTGCTTTTCTTAGAGCAGTCTGGACCTTTGCAGCAACCCCCTTCCCCACAGCACATCTCTCCCTCCTCAACACCCAGATCTTCCATGGTCTCCGAAACATCACTGACACTGGGCATGGGGTTCTCCAGGGCCGTCCTCATGGCCTCCATAATAGAGTCCTCATGCTTTACAACACGCTGTAAGAGGTCAGCCACTGAAGCTGGGATGGGATTGTCCGGTCTCTGGAGCTGGCACCAGCACTGTATAGCACTGTGAAGAGATACAAAGGACCAACAGATTCAGAGACAATGGGAGAATTAACGGGGTGGGACAGGCATGGTTCATGTACAACAGAGCCAAAACAAAGTCAGTTATTACATCATGGAAAGCTACCTTATTACTCCTTTAAGCCGTCCAACAGCAATGGTCTTTTCAGCTCCTTCCTTGTAACCCATGTTGAAACCGAGCTGGAGTGATGCTTCTTTTCCATGGTCAATGCCATCTACGTAGCCGTCCTGACAGAAAATTATAGAACATAATCTAGAGTTTCGAGAGTGCTGTGGTTTTAATATAGACAGTATTTCCATTAGTTACAATACATATTATGGAATGCTAGAGTGAAATTTCAGTTCTACCTATGGCTGACTGATAACTTTAACAATGTAATCTACTTTAACTCAGCGCAGATGACAATAAAATGAACATGTAGCTAGCTTTAGTTGTAGGGAACATCAACGCAATTTTCTAATATTAATGTACGATACCTTCACACGTTTTTTCATATTGTACTTCCATTCCTTTTCTTGTAAATTTATATCATCCGCATCCTCGTCAAATACATCCTCTCCACTGTACTGTACAGACTTAATCCAAGACATCGTAGACGTTCCCCAAATCAGGAATGAACGTTTAGGAACATTTTGACAGAAATTCACATGGGTAGAAAAAGTACGACGTCATCACAACGCGCATTTAGGTGTTTTCTTTGGATGGGACCGACAAGAAAGTGCTACTGCCACCTTCAGCGGTGGAGTTATAGCAAAATTAGGCGAAGTAATACACATTCGCAAATGATGTTTTAGTTACTCTGTAGATGGCGCTAAAGCCATACAATTTCATAGATCGGAAACTATGCAGACCTACCACATGTATTTGTCGAATTAATATGTGGACGTAAACGCCAGTTCCATTGTTTTTTTACGTATGTATAAGAATAAACGCAACCTCTTTGAAAGAACCTCCTCTCCCACCATACTTCGGCGGTTTTCCGGTATCCTTAGTGACAAACCGAGAACTAAAAGTGCCGATTTCAGTGTGTAACGCTAGTTACTATAACATAAATGGCTACAGTTGACACATTATTTTGTAATTAATAAAATTAGTTTTTTTTTGTAAAGGGCACTTTTTCCAGCTACTGGGGTAAAATGCCTCATCATGGGGTTAGTTGCCCCCCGGATAATCTTATCGCAATAAAAGATAAAAGGATAATACCATGGGGTTTTTATGAACTAGTCCAGTTTTTTACACCACTTTTTTTTTTTTCCTTACACACCATTTCATACAGTTAACCTTTTCACACGTGCGGTTCAAATATCCCGTAATTTTTTAATTGAGATGCTGTGTGTGAACCCTACCAACATAAAAACAAACAAAAACGGATGATATCAGCGACTAGAGCACCTTACCATTTCTAGCTAACGTGGGGTTAATCCAGTCATCACCACTGGTGTGACCGTTAAACCACTGGTGTGACCGTACGTGTCAAATGGTAAAACTAAACTTACTATAATTTAAACATGGCAATGTTTCAAATTACAGTAGTCATTAAAATGGCATACAAAAGAAAATGTTTTTAATAGTTTGCTGAGAAGGTGTGATGATACAGAGGAAATTTGTTGTTGATTAAGTCACTTGGCTGCCAGAGGTGTTGAAAAAAAGCAGGGTGACGTTTATGTTTTTTGTGAGAGTTTACATGGGGGAGGGCGTCTTACCCCAGGGGACGTTTTGCCCCATGTTACCCTACCATGTGATTAATTGTACATGGATCAGTATGACTAAATATACATGCTGTAAATTAACAATATAAAATAACAACATTTTATTGTGGAAGATGGAAAATGTTTGTGATTTATTCAAATAAAGAACTTCTCAGTTGTTCATATAACAGTTGATTATTTCAAGTTTAATTACGTGGATCCACGGGAACAATCATCACAACATTACAAAAGATGAACAGAGTAATGCCATGACAGACTGCTCTGCATTACATTATGGCTTTCTCCTCTTTATACCCCCCCCGGTCAGCTCCTGTAAATATTATCTCTTATGCTATAAGATACACACAAAACAAGTCGTCATACTAATCGTAAAACAAGATAAAACTCTACATTGTCATGGTAACCATAATTCTAGGTCATAGTTAACAGAACTCCTAACCTGAGCTACCCCTGGTCTCTGTCCTACCCAAATGGGAGAAACAGAGGAGACAGGCAACTTCACCTTGGAGCCATCTGTACAGGGCCATAGATAAGGCTCCTCCGGTCCAGGCCAAAATCAAACAACAGGGCATACAGACCTGGTTCTTCTTCTATACGTGGCAACCATGAACAGTCAAAAGCAAAATATAGACCTAGTCTAAACAGTCCATTTATTACAGTTAATTAGCAGAATAATGGATAAATTAGGATATGGTAATAAATTAATTCTTAACAATATATAATATGTAACATTAAATGTATACTTAGGGAGTTTGGCAATGAGCCTTTTATATACTTCCCCAGATGCAGATGAACTTGTGGATATCATTTTTATGTCTTTGCTTCGAGTATGACAGAATTTAAAGGCAGTTTTGAATCTCGGTGATAACCTAACAAGCGTCACGACGTTAGCTAAAAACTTCCAGTCACTGGGCTAACACTAGTTAACATCTAACTTCAAACTGCATGCAGATGCACACAGCTTTTTCCCAAATTCAACTGACTGTTTTGGGATATTTTATGATCCAGGACATAAGATTTGTGAAACTGATATTTATGCGTCATGATATCTCTGATCCATCCACTACCAGTTTCAAATACAAAGCACTCTTTAAATGTCTGGAAAATCATAAAACATATTTCTGATAACCTTGTAGACTTGCATTATTGCTCTCAATGGAAATGCAGTGAACACAATGGAAATAGAGTATTGTTTTTAAGCCTATGTGCACAGCCTCTTAACCCTGCCCACTGCACTTTGGTCTATCTCTTCAGGATCTTTGCCTGACTTCAGACAGTCCTAATTCATTAATGCTCCTTGAAATTGAGAGGGATGTAAATATTTAATCATGAAATTACTGGAAGAATGACAGACCGGAAAATAATTCTACCTTTCAATTTCTTACTACATCGCTGTGCAATATTTTTTTCTATTTACTGAGTTTTGGTTCTAAAATGCTGATCCATTAAGAGAGATGAAAAATGTCCAGTGGGAGTCTAAATGCAGAGTGTATGTAGGCTTCTTTCTCCAATAGCTTGTATGCTGGAAATGTTACCAGTTTCACTAAACTCAGGTAAATAATGCATCTTGCCTTAGTGAACTGTCATTTTACTATACCGATTGGCCTGGTGTTAGAAATGCTAACCTTACAAGGTTGCGCTCCTAACAAATGTCTGTTTCTCAAAAGAAAGAAATGTGACTTAAAGACCCATATAGTTATAGCATTATTGGATTTTTTGCCATTTTGGATATGGTGAAAAACACAAAATGTATACGTCACGTATTTGGAAAAAAATCGACCGACTGTATTTTCAGAATAATACCTATAACAATGTTTGCTATTAACCAAATCAAAATGTATGTGTTTCCTTAAGAACTTTCATATTGACCACAAGGTGGCACTATAACATTCACATGGTCATATTTCTTGATTTCTTTTGACTCGGAATGATGTCATTTGTCATATATGATCAGGGATGTGAGTCTTGTTAAGCCTCGCAGTATTTTAGACCCAAATGGGACAATTTGTACTCAACTTACGGCTTGTTGTAGAGAGGCTGCATTTAACTGATTGTCCCTGGCGCAATCTGGGATGGACAGTGTTTACTGGTACCAAGTTCAATTGTTTGTTTTATTTGAGGAAATATGGAATATTTGTGTAATTAAGTTGTGGCAAAATTACTGTTTATTTTGCAAATGTTCATAACTTTTCACATTTATGTCAGGTAAATGGTACATTTAGTCACAGAGCTGATATTCAATATAAAATGTACATCATCTCATGGTATTTCAAACTTTGTGCTTCATGCCATATTCACACAATACATCCACAAACATTGTAAGTCAGGCTGGACTGCATGTGTTGTTAATATCAATCTTCAGATGCTCCTTGCTATCTCCTGTCAAAGTTTCAAACAGGAAAATATGTTATTTGTGATGACAAGCACATTACTTGCACATCAATATTGCATTATCCTCCTTTCTTCTCACCGTTGAGAGAAGAAAAAAGTCCCTGCTTTATTTTAAGATTCCCCGTTCTTCATGCTAGGCTTTATGGAAAACACCAGAGAATGAACTTGTTGGACAAATGCATTTCACCTAGGTAAGAATGCATTTGCAAGAGCAGGACAACAATGGCCTTGAGAATACTCAGAGGCCACAGTGGAGATGTCTTTGCTGTGGAAATGGAGTCAGTTCAGGGGCCTCATTCGCAGCAGTAGCCACACCTTCATTCCCTCTGCTCAGAGCAAAACAACAAGACAGGGCAATCACCTGACACATTTCCATCCAATTTCCACTGCAGAATGTGTTCATTTTTGGCCTAATGGCATGTCATTTTGCTGGAGCCTTTGGTCAAGAATTAATCCTGGAATCAAAACAGATTTTCTGGGGAGCAATCTTCCATCAAGTATTGATTTTTTTACACTCACGGAGCCTGTACTCCCTAATTTAACCTGACAGCCGGCAGCACAATGGACTGGAAGCACCTTGGCAACTCACAGAGGGAACTCTCCATCTCCTTTTCTCTCTCCTTTTCTCTCCCTTCACCTTCCTCTCTCTCCATCTCTTTCTCTCTACTTCTTGCACCCTCTGTTCTGAAAAAGTGAAAGAGAAATCGGTGGGACAAGAAATCGTAGACATACGAAACAAAGATCTTCAGCTGCAGAAAACAGGGGAGTAAAGCTTCTCGGTTTTACCTCTAATTATATTCTCAAGTATAGTGCATTTCGGGCAGGTATAAGTCTGAGAGGGAAAAAGGGGGAGAGTGTTCTGGGGCCATCAGGTATCATTATGGTCCTGTTGACATCTCCCTGTTTTTGAGTGATTCTCATCGGTGATTTCCCCCAGTCATTTTCCAGAGATGCACGAAGAGGGTTTCATAAAAAAGGCTTGAGTGTCCCACTAACAAGGAGGCCAAGATGCGGCCAACCATACCTCTCATTCCTTGATCCATATCCTCTTCCTCAATTTTGCTATGCGCTCTCTGATGACATCTCAGAGAACACTAGGTGTTGAGAGAGTGGAAGAACAGGCAGACTTTGTCCATATATACTGTACATGTCATTAGACGAACAGTTATCTGCCAGACCAGAATATCTGAGATGGGGATCTTAGACCGTTTAAACTTCTGTAGTTTATGTACAAAAATAAATAGCACTCTTTTACATGGTACCACTCTACATAAAACTCCCCAGTTTGATTTAACCCTATTAGCTGAAATTACAAAGCAACAAAGCAATGTACAGTACAACAATATTATGTAGTTTTGGTTTAGATCCATTCAATCCAACGAATTAACTGAAAGTACACTTATTAGATACCCGGCTATTAGTAAATGTCCTTTTTTAATTTCAATGCCTACTTGAGTTAAGATAAAACCGAAAGAGACCCTGGAAAAGTTAATAACATTTATAGATAACCACCATAACCACAGTAAGTACGTTTAGCATTTAGGATTTTGGGGTAATTCCTTAATAGGGTTGGTAAATGCTGTCCCTTGTCTTTAGCACAATGTAAAAACCCTTTTAAAAAGACTGAATCATGATGAATAATATATTTCTATTTGACAGTTGAAACACATTTAAGTCTTCCATTTTGTGAAACATTAATTGTGATAATTGTGGAAACTTCCTGGGGCATGGAAAGTGATTTGTATCATGGAGACATGGAGCAGTAAAGTGACTTGTTTTCGGGGTTTAAAGACATCCATTATGTGAACACAATTATTCTAGTATGAATATAGAATATTGTTGATTACGAAGACATAAAAGGACCTTGAGCATTCTTTGTAGATGACATCTGTTCAGGGGAGGGCTATTATGGTATTTATTTTAATACATTCAAATATTGTTTTCAAGGATTTCTTTAATCATTAGGTAGCCCGATGTCTTAATTCAAAGCATTCTAAAACGTTCGTAAGTATCGATAACCTTATATTTGAGCACGTGTTGCCTCACATTCAGTACATTTAAATAATTTAAATGAAGGGGTTCTTATTGGTGTACAGTTAATTGATTTTTACTGTACAATATGTAACCATAATAGTAAAACATATTCAAAGTCATGAAGCAACCATATAGATTGATTTATAATTGGAAGATTGGAAAATATATAATTCAATAAGAAATAAATCCAAACAGCCCTAACTAAATGCCATTAGATTAAAAAACAACACTTTAAATATTATATTAGATAAAATTGTTGAATTATTTACAATTATTTAACTTAGAATTGCAGCAAAATCATGACTCATATAGGAAAATCAGTCAAACTAACTCCTTTGGGTTGATGCATGTATGAAAGAAGCGATGGAACAAATGGGGCCTTGATGGAAAACTGAAGGTGTAACAAAGTGAGAAGATGCATTCACACACTCAGTATGGTCTGGACGTCGTAGAAAGTTTAATGGGCTGTGTGCAATGCAATCCGCCGCTTCAGTCAGGATGACAGCCATCTCCATAAAAAAAACCTGGGCTATTAACTCCTCTACCTTCAAAGGCCTTAAATTGTGTCATGGCTAATAATGGTGGGGGGAGGCGGGAACAACACCAAAGGCATTGTGGGATCATATGCATGGACAGCCTGGATTGCATGTGAGAATAGGTAATTGCACCCCCAGTGGCATCCTGGTTCGCAGAGCATTGCAGAGCAGCATGGTGGGAGATTCCACAGCAGCCTGGGGGGAGGGGGGGCACTGAGCAGCGAGAGGAGGAGCAATGTCTCAACCTTGAGGAGGAAGTAAAAACGAGGAGGCGGAGGACCGCTGGTAGTGAGGGATACACCGACAGTTCATTTACTGAGAACATCAGCCCAGTGCACATTGTCTGAAAGATAAGGAAAGTGAATGCCTCATGCCTGATGGAAAACAAAGGGGGTAATTTAAAACCATCTGCATCCAACACATGCAGTCTCCTTCTCCACCTTTCTCTTTTTGTGTCCTGACTGATATTGAAACATAATCCATTTGGGCCGGGCGACATGTCATAATATTTTCTGCTCACCACCCTCCTTTCCTTTCAGGTCCGTTTCAGTCGGTTGATGGTTGAAGGGGAACGTGTTGTAAGACAGACGGTCGACTTTTGCACAGACCCGTTCAAATCAGGAGAGATTATTCCTTTCTGTTAAGACTGTCGTGGGTCAATGCAGAGACTTACTTCTCTCCTATTTGAAAAACAAAAAAAGGAGAACATTTAGTTATATTGTGCTATTTATGATAAATGTTGGGAAAGATATACTACAGTGTTGAAGATCAGTGTTATAGGATATAGCCGTGGATATTGTTTTGTAATTACATTTCTAACTCTTCACTGTACATCCAATAAATCACTATGTGTTTATTTAATGAAAATAATGCCCAAACGTATTTAATTGTTTTTTTCATTACAATAAGCATTGACACTCGGTCTAATGATATGGAGGTTAAGAAACAACAAGCCTTTTAAAGGAGAGTGGGCACTCATTCATATTGGGATATTTGTTTTCAAGGCTTTTCACTGAAAGAGGGAATAATAGGGAGAGAGATGAAGAGGAGATGTGGTGACGATGGTATTGCTCTGCAGCATGGCGACGCGTGTTCATAGATCCAGGCATCTTCCCCCCGGAGCGTTGCTCAGCACCAGTAGGAAACAAAGTTGAAATGGAATACATAGTCCTGCTTGACTGACCGAATTATCATAGGTTCATATTAATTAGATCAAATGGGGAAACAAAACCTGTGGTCCATCCCACCTGAACGGCCTGAAATTCCAGTACTTTTTAAATCAGTTCATACAAAAGAAAAACATTATGAAATATTTTATGATATTTTTTTTTTTACATTCAGTTCACCCATGCTGTGGGGATATGTCATCAAAAATCTTTGAGAATTGGGTTTTCTAACTGTATCAGTCCATTAAGAAACAAGCCTAGTTTCCACCAGCTTCAGTATTAACTGTGTTAATTAATAAGACTTCATTATCAACCTTTTCTCACCCATAGAAAGCAAATGACTAAAACCAAATATTCTAATTTAAATCTCCCATGATATGTGGACTGGAATATTAGTATAATATCATCAACAGTGTGTGTGATTCTGTAGTGCGATCATTTGCCTAAACCGATATCAGCAATGGCAAAAGAGCAAAAAACTTTATTTTAGGAAGGTCTATTTCTCTTTCATTTGAATGATTTCATATCACATATTAGGTAAGTCCTCCTAAACAAGAGTGATGTTATTATGTTCAGAATGAGATATGTTGTTTTTGTTTTTCTGCCCTGGCAACATATTGATATGTCTACTTTTGCAGCTGAAGTTAACTTTTCTTAGAGCAAACTGTTAACATTTTCAAATATGTCTGAATAGCTGTGAATGCAGAATGATATTGCAAATGTATAGTAAAATAAAGAAAATGGAAAATATCCAAAACAAAATCATATCAAATAGCCTAAGTTGTACCATACCATCATCACATAAAATACTGTACATTTAATATTTGGAAACCAAAAGAGGAAAAAAATGAAAAGACAAAAAAACATCTTCAACATCAATTTGCTGCCTAATATTAATAATTTATGGTGTCTGTGCTTTTTTATTATTATTATTTATTTATTTACTACTTTCTATTCACCAGTCAGTTAGTTTTCAAAGGCTTCATGGACAAGAAAGCTATTTCAAACTTTAGAGTTTAGTTTCAAAAGGCTTTCACCCAAGAATGTTTTTCCCCTTCTCATTCACTTGTCTCGTTATTGTTATCTGGTAAGGCAAAGAAATGAAACATTGATGTGAAATAACCCTGACATGTATTCCTTTCTATTGACCCTATGGAAATCTAAATGAATTGCTACTGACCCCAGAGGCTTGCAGCCTGTCCACTTGATTTTAGGTGTGAGCTCTCAGTATTGAAAGGTGGTTCATTGGTGAAATGCCTTTGTGGACACTTCTCTTTCACTCCTGGCATTGTTGAAGTGCAAGAAAAAAAAAGTTGTAAAAAATACATGGGGGGAAATAAAAGCCACAATGCAGAAGTTTGAGCAAACTTACGATATCTATGTTTAAGCAGAATAGAGATGGACTTGGCAATCACAGAAAAAAAATCATTGGTAAAACAGGGCTGAAATATTTACAGATTTGAATGTGTTCTACCGATAACCCAGGTTATTGGCCACACCCTCCATTGTCCCATTTGCACTTAAGAATTGTCATCAATGGAGGTTGGATAAGTGCAGGGTGTATAGCTCCAGGACCATCCCAATCAGGACAATTTATTTGAAAATTCCCCGTAAGGTTTAAGCCCCACTAAGGGTCTACAATGGACTTGTGACGACAGGCACCCAAGTCTTCTGATACTTTTGACCCCCTGATTCTTCTTGAATGCCTCACATGCCCAGGTGTAGCTCCTCTCCTACCTCTCGAACACTAGTTGGTTCCAGGTCCCTGAGCTGGCATTGAATGTAATTCCATTACTTTGCTGATGACACCCAGTTGTACATATACAAGAAAGAAAAACAAGGCATACCTAGTTTGGCCGGGCCACCAGGGATTGTGTTGAACAAGTGTGCGGACTTGAAGAGCAGCTATTTATAGGCCAGTGCCAGCTTTTTTGAGAGAAGTGGCCAGTACTCTGTTGCTGTGTAAATCAAAAACCAAGTGAATGGAACACCATTTGCAAATCAAAAATGTACATTTAAGGTGTTTAATTTGAAACCGATTACTGTAGATGGCTAGCATATAGTTATACAGTAGCCTACCTATAATGAAAACAATGACCGTTGACTAATTATTTTCGATTTTCATAATGATTTGGCTTCAGGTAGGTTAACTACATTGACTTGTTCTAATAAAACAGTTGAAATTAAAAAAGAAGAGGAACAGAAACAAAAAGACTAATTGTCTGTATTCAACTCTAAGAACATTATTGTGGGAAAAATATGTATACTACTTGTTTGTCAATCAAAATAATATATTTTTGTGTTAGCTTTTTGCATAGTTAAGGTACTTCTTCATAAAGTACATCCAGAGCATTAGTTGGGAGAGAGCAAAATGTTTCACTGCCCTCAATCTAACCTACTCTTCCTGAGTAAGAGAGCACGTTTCAAGACACACAGTCCAACACTTCAAGCGATTTATGACGTTAGTTATGATGTCGGTTCCAGTTCGTTCATAGCAACAACCAGAAACTGTTTGACTTTTGGCTTACTATAGGTAGCTACTGAAGCTTGTAGCCAGTGAAGTTTTAGTTTATCCTCAACTAATCCTAATTTGTTTTGTCCCTAGCCGGACTTCAACAACCGGTCCGCTGCGTGGCAGACTGTCTCTAACCACTACGCTATTTAACAAGGGGTAGTCAGACAGTCAGTCAGTCAATCAGTCAGAGACATTCGCTCTTCTTGGCTGGCTCCGCTTACCCGGTCTGGCACAAAGTCCCTCTACTGCATGTGCCTATCTGAACATGGGCAGGGAAAAGAGGGGTGCGATGAAAAAAAACATGTATTGATGTTTTTTCTCTCCAACTGCAAATAAGGCCAAGCCTGATTGCAACAGCTCCAGAGCAGCTCCTGGAGAGTCAAATATTGAGATGTGTCCTTCCCCTGCCAGGCCGCTGGCTCCAGTGGAAACACAATGTTATACCCCTTCCTAGTATCTCTGCACTGGCTCCAAATTGTATCCCGACCCATGGAACCCTTTGTTTAGTTACAAGAAAAATAATTTTTAGTTCCTGGTAAAACTATTTTGGGGTTCAAGGTAGAAACCAGGTTCTACATATAGTGGAACCCTAAAACAGTTCTACGTGATTCTCCTGAGATAGTAGAAACTCATAGAACCCTTTTTTCAATAATGTTAGTATAGTATGTGGCAAATTAATTAATCAGACATGACCTTTTGTGCAAACAAGACATATAATTTGATTTAAATTGTTGAATATTCATTTAACAAACAAGATGGTCCATTCATGTCAAACAATTGTTTATTAACAATAATGGTACAAATAAATGTGACAGACTTGAAGCTTTTTAGAAATACACAAAGTGCCACATAATTGACCAAACAGATATTGCTCATTAGAGTACAGTTTTCAGTCTATAAAATTAAAAGCAACCTTTGCAGGTTCATCAGCTTTGGTTTCGAGGTTTTTCTTGAGTTATAACAATATTTCAAACCAGTTGGTGTGTGTTTCTGTGTCATTTGAAAACATTTACCTTAATTATGACTATTCTTATTTTTGGAGAACAATCATAACCATTGTTTACCCTCTATAGCAGGAGGGCACATCTTGGAAATTGAGAAGTGTTTGTCACAGCCACAGAGACAAAGAAAGAAACCAAGGCACAACAAATAACGACAAAGTCTAGAAAGTACTATACATGTGACCCTTGAAAGAACTTGACAAAAGTAAAACGGGTGAAATTCAGAATCCCCTCCCTCCCCATGAGAAGTGAATACTACTTACAAACATATACAGGAGTCTTTTTTTGTATTTTTTACTACTGTTCCATGATGGTGTTTACATGGAATTGCTCACAATGTACGAGGACAGTGATGAGGTATAAAAAGAAAACAATTATGACAACTTATCTACTCATCAATTCACTTCGTATTTCAAGATTGTCAGCGACATTAACAAATTCCTCTGTACAATGTGCATATAACTCTAGGCCTTTGGTCCAGCATTGAAAGGTTGAGCGAAGGTAAAACTCTGTTCTTTGTCTTGTTTTTTGGTTACAGCTTCCTTGTTCAGCCTCAGTGATCGCATATACTATATACCAATCGCATCATCATCACATTCCTCAGATGTTAGGATGAGGTCAGAGACATGGAGGGTACACACAAAATACTTTCTAATAAATAAATATTTAAAATTATATTAATACAAATCTTGTATCACTTAAAAGTTGATTGACCCCCGTTAGTCAATCATAAAAAAGGGGTAAAGTAGAACACTGTTTAACTTCCAGCAGAAGTTTTAGGTTTTTCCTCAAGTTATGCCTGCATTAAAAAATATAAAATAATGTCAAATGCATCAGGCAGCTTCTACTTCATGCCTTGTTGTACATATACGGGGAAAAAAGTATCCAGGAAACTCTGTCATGTAACAGTTCCTGCTTCACTTTGCCCTCTTTTTAAACATTTTATCCTAATCAAATAAGATTTCATATCACCGTGTGGTTCTAAGACTTCTGAAGTGTTTTCTTCATATGTACCAGTTTTCCAGAGTTATTATGCAGAGAAATTCAACAGAATGGCAGTAGCTAGGGCGTTGACACATCTGGTGTGGGTAACAAAATGGTTCCCTCGAATCCTCAATTCGGTAATATTAGACGGTGCGCTGGACATTATGACCACACCACCTTTACATCTGCCTATCAGCAGTCAGCACCCTATTATTTGATAGCTGAATTGAACACAGATTAGTGTCTCATGGACACCTGCTTGGTCTTCCATTCCACCACCATAGTTTCATTGATATTGTCTGTCACGGCATACCTATACAATAAGAAAATCAAAGGGGGGAAAAAAGTAACGGCATGATATTTCACTTTCAGTAAATGTATTGACCCCCAGATGACATATATTCAGCGTTGGGAAAAACATTCAGAATGATTAGAGTGTGTGGATAAATATGTGACGGGAAAGTAATCAACATTTTGCTCTAAGGTACAAGTACGTGAGATAATTGCTAAAGACGCTGTATGTTTTATTTCTTCTCCGTGACACCGTCCTCAGAAGAAGGAATGTGGTGGTTTTGAAGCTTGGGCTACCTTTGAGTTCTCTTGTCTTGTTTTTCAGTTCTCTACTTTCCAACTTTGTTCTAAGGAGTTCATCGAAACATACAGGAGCAGTCATGTTGTGTTACAGCAAACGGAAGAAACAAGAGACAGACTCCAGAAAGGGAAGGGTAGAAAAGTCTGCACAGTCCAAGACATGTTATACATTGCAATATGAGATGGTTGTCAATGAAAAAAACAGTTCTCTTTATGAAGCAAAACGTTATTTGGCATTCTGTTGGCCTTTGTGTTGAGTAGTTTAACTGGATGTGGGAAGAAAAATACAGAAAGAATGAGAGCTAGGAAATGTATAGGCATATCAAAAGAAAGGAAACGTAATCGGCTGAGGTGACATATCCCCAAGTCCTTGAGCTGAAGTAATGTGTTCTTTGGCTATCAGGCTTTGGCAACAGAATGATGTACAATAGTTCCAGACACAGTCTATAGACATTACCTCTATGATTAGGTACTGAGAAACCTCTCTTCGTCTGGACAGCCTTTATTATCTTCCCTCAACGAAACATTGACAATCTCATAAAATCATCAATAATTACCTGTAAAAGTTGTTACCAGTAAAACACTGTGACTTTAAATAGCTGCAGATGAGAAAGAATCTGAGAGAAACAACATACAATAATGCCATTGGTTCACAGCAGAAATGCATTTACACAACACGTTTTTCAAAGAGAACTTTGACATTGTGATTTCAATCTGAAGACGGTATTTAGTAGATATTTACATATAAACCTAGGAGATAAAGTGAAGTGAGACAAAGATAAAATGTACACCCAACCTCACACATATATCATAGATTTTTTTTGCCAGTACAAATGTAAAAACTTTGAACACATTTACACTTAAAAAATTATTCGTAGTATTCAGATGCAACAGACTTTGGTAAGTAGTTTTTGTCTTCGATTTTGGTACGGCCTCTTTACTAAAACCTCCCTAATGGGAACTCAAATTTGGACAATGTTCTGGTCTGAGGCCAGAATTAGAACTCTTGAAACAGCACACAGTAGCGTTGTAAATTTTTCCTCAAAAATTAACATATTTTTCTTATTTTTGGTTTTCGCCAAGGTCATTTAAATAAATAACTGTGGTAATCACATCGACAACACATATTTGTTTGCAAACTTTCATAACTGTCCTTCCAGTTGACTTTATAAAAGGAATGTTCTTTCAGTTTTCATTCCACTTTGTGTCATGATCCACCTTGTTAGGACTTTCCTCTTTTTACTCCACTAGATTTGGTTGGTCATTTTCGGGAGCTCATCCAAAGAATCAGAGAGAGGGTCCATGGACACAGTCGGGCCAAGGTCCAGGTCACCTGGCTGTTTCAACCGCTTTATCGTGTTCTTCAACGCTTGCCTCTTGTTGCAGAACCAGACGCGGACTACCTCGCGGTCATAGTTCAGTTTCTCTGCAATCTCGGTCATTTCCTGTCCAGAGGGGTGTGTGTTCTTCTCAAAGTGGCTGTTGAGGATCTCCAGAGCTTGCGGTGTGAAAGAGGTCCTCCGCTTGCGTTTTTTCGAGGGCTCGCTGCCGATAAACTCGGTCAGGTTCTGCATGCCGGACCGGTGGCGGGCCTCGGCCTCGGCCATCCAGCGCTCCAGAACAGGCTTAATCTTCTGGGCGCTTTTTGGGGTGATGTCCAACTTCTCAAACCTGGCAGGATATAAAAGGCCAGGGTTCAGTTTGCCTGTCACACTGCTACCTATAGAGTTCTCTTGGGCTTCCTGTGGTAGGAAAAAGTGGCTTCTCAGGATGGTGTGTCTGGGGAGAATTGAGAGAGAAGAATCGTACTTAGGTGCCCTGCTGAGCCAAGGGATAACCTGTCTGCCTCAGTGAACAGGAAGGGTCTCCTCCCCTGGCCAGCTGCCACTGGAACAGAGACGCCAACTTTGGGTTCCATCCAGTGTGTAGCCAAACACTGCGGTGGTTGGAAGTGGTCGTTATATGTGGTGCGCTTTTCTCTCTCGCTTTGTTAGCTTGCTTTTGGTTGGCTGTGGCTCTCTGTCCCAGAAAAGGTAGCATGGAGTGAGGAGACCCTGCCATAGGCTAAATGAAGAATTCAGATCGAGTGAGAAAAGAAAATAAACAGATAAGAACACCTGACTATGTCTATCAAAACTTTAGCAACCTATGTTATACTACAACCCCAATGTAAAATATAGTTTACATATCCTATTAGCTATAAACAAAAGGTAAAAAGGGGTTAATCAAACAATGTCACAATTTCCATTCCTTCCTTTCAAGTGATAAAAATCTAGGTTTTTAATTCCTATGGTCAAACAGGCGGCAGCACTTTAATGTAGGACTATCATTTATTTACAAAAGCACTTTGAATTATTAATCAAAATGCACATTTTATTACAGTTTTCAAACTTTTCTCCCTCCTCAAGCTCTCATTGTATATTTAATATGAATACATCTCCACCCTTTATTCCGAAATATACTTGCAGGTTTATGGCTGCATGAAGCATAAGAAAATATTGTAATTCAGTGTTTTTTTTAATTTTGGACTTAAGTGCTTTTCAAATATGCCTTTCAACAGCTCAAAACTATAGCTGAAGTTTAAATGAGGATTCCAGAGTCTCAATTCATATTACGGCTGGTTCAATCAGTATAACCGTAACCAACAGCGGATATTCTTGCACTATTAAAATGTTATCTGGAGTCCTCACTGAACCCGGAGTGTTTCTGCAGCACATTTCCACCAGACAAGCAGAGATTGGCTTGGCCTCGATGAAGGATGATGAGCCGGGGCTAAAGTTGCCGTGTGATAACGGGGTCAGTGTCAGAATGTGGTTTGAGCTGCCTGCCCTCTAATGAGAGTCCAGATATCTGTCTAGGTGTTTGGGGGCCGAGCGGGTGAAAGAAAGGGTGATGCCCCTTTAAAACAACAGTGGCACCTGTCCAAAGCCTCTTCTAAGACCTTGACCAGACCAAGATGCATGCCTTAGATGGAGAATTTCCCTGGCAAGCATGCGAGGAGCCGGTCTCTCACAGGAAGAAAAGGTACAATCTCTTTAGTGGTGAGTCAGCTTGTTATACCGATCGATTGCGACGTGATTTTGCCCTAGCCAACTGAAAGAACCAGCATGTTCTTCCCTTTCTACTACCTCCGTTTTTCAAGACAGTTGGTACATTTCTGGTTGTCGACCGCCGGTATTATTTATAACCCCCTCTTAATAAACAGCGGAAAAAGAGGACGGTTCCGTCCTGTAGGGAATACATTAGTAAATATCAGGACTGTGGGTTAGAGACAGGACATTTCATGGATCAACAGGAACCAAATGCACTAAAATAAGTAGAGAGCTGCTCGGCTGGCTCCTCTTCAAGGAGGCACTCCCACTAGTTCAGAATCACCAGGGGAATATGAATACATATCTCCACCTCTTTTACCCCTCTTCCTCCCTTCTCTCTGTGCTCCTAAAAGTACCTCATCCAGGCCATGCATGAACATCTAGCTGTAGCCCAACCAGATAGTATTCTGTTTTTGTTGAACTCTTTAACAATATTCTGAGCCTATAGGTTTTGAAAGGAGAGTCTATTACTTGAATGCAGGGAACTAAAAGCGGCTAAACTAAAATGATGTATTTAAGATACATTGGAGTTCTTGTATAATTTCAGCCGGTGGTTTTGAAAATCGTGGTCATTGGCCAAAATGTTATCCAATCGTTTCCTACATCAGCTTTTTTGTTTGACATTTCATGAGCTGTCATTGCTATGACCCAAATCCAATTTGTAACATATCAGACAAATTTAAAGGGGGAATCTGGAGGTGTGACATCAATTTATGCATCTAAAAATGTGTGCCTCGTTTGTTTAAAAGTTCTACACAACAGAATGAGAACCCAAAATGTCTGCTAGTTATTCAATATTTGTAACTATAAGTTAACATAAACAAATACTCCCTCAAAATGCCTTAAACACGGTTCCAAATTCCAACTCTTATTTTGAAATCCTGGATCTCTCAGTGCTTTACAGGAGATGTGTGTAGAATGTTTTTATTGTTTTAACTGCTGATTCCTGCTTTAAGATTCCAGAGTGCATCTTTAAGTCAGTATCCCAGCTCTCAGGTATTAATCCAACATGCCAGGAGCAGGTAGAGAAAGAAGCAGATGTGATGAAATATAAATACGCCGAATGTGAATACACGTTTCTGCTTAATTTGATGTGCAAATGAAAGACAACAGTTTCTTGTCAGAATATATAAATCATTGATGTGGATGGGCCATGTTCTAGTGTGAATTATTGTTGTAAATGCATGCAGCTTAAACATGGCAACATAATTCTCCTTCAAGAATTACACTAGCAAAGAGAAGTTAAGATAACATTGTGCACTGATGCATTCTGAGTAGCATTTACATTAACAGCATTGGGAACTTTTGGCCATTTAGCTATGTCGAGGTGAATTCCAACAGAACTGCTCATTTTTCTGCAATAAAATGCGTGAATAGCATGTCATCAATCACAACACGCAACATTACACAAAAGTATGTTATAACAAATAATAAGTAACGTAATTAGTTACTAAGTAAATAATGAATAACGTTGAATACTAAAATCAAACCAATCTTATACGTTGTATGTGCTCTCCACGATAATAAGAGATCCAAAACCTGTTGGTCGGATGATGTCCTTATGGGCTGTTGATGTCCTTATGGGCTGTTTGTGTCCCTGTGCTAAGCTAATGAAGCTTTTTTAAAGTGAGCAATAGAACAAGACAAGATAGAGCCATCTGTCACTGTCTGTTCCAGTAAGAACAACCCCCTGAGCTAGTAGTCCCCTATTCAATCCCAACCTTCATGTCTCTATTGATGTTAACCGAACTAAAGCACGCCTCTCTACTTAAAACATCCAAATGTGGCTGTCATGTCTAATGTCATACGAAACGTACAAAAACGCCAGTCTCACCAACACAGATAACCCCACAAGGACACATTACCTGGTTATTGTTTTTGAAGCGAAGGGCTTTTAATGTATGTTATGAATATTTGAATTATGCACGCTTGTGAATATTTCATGTTTTAAGAGTTTAAACATTAGTTTGAAATGGCGGTTCCTCATAAGAAACCTGCTCGACCCGGTTTGGAATTATGTCGGCCGTTTGATGTTGATGTGATGAAAGTTTTAAGAGCGGCACTGTGTCACACAAGCAGGGCAGGTCATCGGCGACGCAAATGTGTTTTAGAAACGCATTACAAATGGATACAGGAATTAGATCGGCACACAGTGCTGATAATGGATGGCAGCGAGGGCCAACTAAAGTTAACGTGAAAATGACCACAGGTCACCACCCAAAGGTCATTGCCAAACAAGGATTATGACAAAAAAACTAATTATTTCACATGTCGGCTTTGGAAACACACAAAAGATAACCGATACAAACCAGAAATGTACCTCTCGATAATGTGAAACGTAAGCATCAAGGAGTTTGACCTGAATAGATGATGCCATGTTTGGGGGCAAAACTTAACTGTAAATGTGGCTGCCGGGGTTTTTCTACGAGGTGCTGCAGTTAAATAGGTGGAAGGAAAGGATCAAAAAGGAGGGCGTATAATCAACGTAACGTCTGATAATCGAATAAATATACCATGCAGCCGTTTAGAACTAAACGGACGCCCTAATGGGACCAGGGTACAAGACAATCTTATTAACAGACGAGTACTTGTCAGATTCTCTCAAGCCCGATGTAGACTGAACCGCAATAGGTCTTAGTAATTATTCAATGCTTTTAGTGCTTCATGTAAAACTGTAGGTAATGTATTTTGCATAAGTTACAGCGCACTGTCATGTTAGACGAAAGAACGGCGAGAGGAGGAGGAAGAATTGACATGAGACCTTCATTTGACTGGAGGCTCTTCAATTATGTATTCATTTTAATATCTTAATGATGTCCACTTCAATATATGATCAAATATGGATGCGAGTCGTCATGGACACCAGAAGATTATGTGCACTCTCGAAAACGTCATCGCTGAGAGCCTTTCTTCTGCTGTAGGTACTTCTGAGCGATGACAGCAGCGTGCCGCCAGAGGATCAGTCGATCTACAGAGAAATGACTGCCCATCATTCATATAAAACGGTTTAGGGTTCTCTGCGTGTACTACATTTTCATAAAAGTGGGTAAGATTGTATTTTAGTTGTCCTTTTAATACCACAATGAGCAGGCAAACTTCATATTCTGCACTGCAGTCGAGAAAAAAAAAACTTTTATCACTTGACGGGAAGGATAGGAATATTCGAGAAGACGACACAATCAACAGATCTACAGTGAGCGATGCCCATGACTTGATGTTTACCCATTCTCCTTACCGGCAGATGGCAGACTGGCTGTAGGCTGGGCCCTCGGCCGCACTGAGCGCCTGCCCCACCTGGGTTTGGGTCAGGCCCAGGGACAAGCGACGAATTTTGAACGCTTTTGCAAACTCCCGGATCTCCTCCAGGTTGACACCATCCACCTCGCTGGGTGCCGTCTGGGGATCTACAATACAACATGGAAAAGGGGGGGGAACCGAGGCACTCATGTCAGTTAGAACCAAGGCACTGTTGGTCTTTGCAAAATGTTTTTACCATGATGGCATGATCTAACACTTCATTCATTTGGCAGATGTACGGATCTAGAGCAGCTATCTGTAGTGAGTGCAAACATTTTTGTCCATTCTCCCTATTGGATATGAACATTGACTACAACAGCAACAACTAATAATTAACAAGAAGCACACAAGGTGTAATTTGCTGTTAAATGCTCTGAAATCATAGATTTCTGACCATGCTTGTTGGTTGTCTCTACACCTACTGACAATAAAAATGTGTCTACTAAGTACACATGTAATTCAAATAGGGTAAAACGTTTTATTCTCAAATAGAACAACAACACAGGATTCGAAGCTACTGACTTTCAATACCTCAAATTGTAATCAACAGTGTACTGTAGAGTAACAATGAATTGCACTTGTTGGATTATATGAATATAGAAGTCTTTGTCCACATACAACGTTGGTGTGCGTATTCTCAAATAATACTTTTATTGCAGCCTTGCAGACATTTGGCATTTTTGTTGTCAATTTGTTGAGGTAATCTGAAGATATTTCACCCCATGATTCTTGAAGCACCTTCCGCTAATTGGATTGGCTTGATGGGCGCTTCTTACGTACCATACAGTTAAACTGCTCCCACAACAGCACAATAGGGTTGAGATCTGGTGACTGTACTGACCACTCCATTACAGGTGGAATATCAGCTTACTGCTTAATCCCTAAATAGTTCTAGCATAGTTTGGAGCTGTGTTTTGGATCATTGTCCTGTTGTAGGAGGAAATTGGCCACAGTCAAACACCGTCCACATTATTTGGCATGGTGTTGCAAAATGGATTGATAGCCTTACTTTTTCAAGATCCATTTGATCCTGTACAAATCTCCCACATCACCACCAAAGCACCCCCAGAACATCACATTGCCTCCACTACGCTTGACACAAATGTTCTTCTTTGTGATCCAAACACCTCAAACTTGTTTCCATTTTTGCTCTGACCATTTTGAGCCAGTAATCAAACCCAAAATTTCTGAGGCCCCAGTTTAATTGCTTCTTAATCAGCACAATATTTTTCAGCTGTGCTAACATAATTGCAAAAGTTTTTTTGATGATCAATTAGCCTTTTAAAATGATAAACTTAATGGATTAGCAAACGCAATGTGCCATTGGAACACAGGACTGATGGTTGCTGATAATGGGCCTCTGTACCCCTAGATATTCGGATTTGAATCACATCACATTTCCCGCTACAATAGGTATTTACAATATTAACAATGTCTACACTGTATTACTGATCAATTTGATTTTTTAATGGACAAAAATGTTGCTTATGAACAGCAGTGTATGTTTGAGGATCTTTGAGGTCATGGGGCATCCATTGGTCCTTGGAGCCTTGTTGAGGTCAACAACATCATGAACTGTTCACTTCACTTGGCCACAATACATTAACCACAAGCACACATGAAAATCCAGAAAGCAATGGTTAATTGGCTACAAAATCATCCTCGGTACTTGAAACCCATTAAAAACCTGTGGTTTGAATTGGAGAGGGCAGTCCTTAAGGGCAGACTAATAATATAAAGGATATAGAAAGATTCTGAATGGAAAAGTGTTCTAAGATCCTTACCAATGTTTTCTTCCAATTACAATTTAATGAAAGAAAATAGTTGTTGTCTTTTACAAGGTATGTGATAGATGTTTTTATGTCTTATGGCCAACTGAGTCTCAGGTTTGAAACCCATTGAATTCCTGAGGTTTGAATGGAAAAGGGCATTGACAAAGCATGATACACAGAAGAGGACCTCTAAAGGCACAGAGATCATAAAGGCTCAGTGCTCTCATCCATGCAAGGTAAGGATTCTTTTTTATTATTATTATGGGTTAAACAAACATTCTCTGGGCAATACTCTGCCCTTTTTCAGGGTGGTTGCGGATGGTGGGTGTCCCTTTGGTTGATGCTTGGCAATGTAGGTGGATTAACTTCCTGCCTGTTGGGCCATTTTGGGAGTTTTTCCTAGCCACTGAAATTCAACACTACTGATGTTTGCTCCTTGGGGTTTTAGGTCGGGTGTTTTGTAAAAGCGCTTTGTGACAACTGCTGATTTAAAAAGGGCTTTATAAAATAAATTTGATTGATTGATTGAACTCAGCTGATATAAAATCAAATCACTACAAATGTTTTGAGCTTATAACAAAGCTCAGCATTTGAATGCTTTCTTTTATACAGCACGGTCATTCATTTCAGACGCCACTGTACATTGATTCCAATACACTGTGACAGTGCTGCTCTCTGATCAGGAACAAAGTGTAGCTTAATAGAAAATATCTGATTGTAGCCACAACCGTGATTCTCGTTCTGGTGATTCTCTGACCTTCCCCAGCTGATAATAGCAGTTTCTAAGCACTATGGAGTCCATCAATACCTTGGTTTCGTGAAAGGCTGGCTTTGTGTTTAGCACTGAACTGTAAACGTTCCTGATTTAATCGTCCATATAAAAGAGAGCAGACACAACAGACTCTGTAGCAAAGACACACAGCAAACTCTGCAGGCAGAGGGCCAGGTTCATTCAATAGGTTCCTCGACTGTGGTCCCATCGCTATTCTAGGCATTGCTCCTGTTCCGTTAAAAAGAATAAGCAGCCTGAAAGCCGCCCGCTTCACAGCCCGGTCTCCCTTGCTTTAAGAATAACAAGAGAATTCCATGGAATGTGTATCAGAGAATCACACCCATTCATGTGGCCCTCTTTAAGGAACATCTATTGATGACAACACAGAAAAAACTCATGCAGCGTGCCTCACAACTCAGGTGTTCAATAATGACATCCAACTCTTCCCCGAAGAATTGACTTCATTGTCGAAACGTTGTTTGTAAATCGCTGCTTTGCACACCTCCGTGTAAGCGACTCAGGGAATGTTGTTTTCTATCCCAGAACAGTTAGAAAAATGTCATAGCTAATAAAAAGCGATTTCACGTTGTACATCAATGTCGGCTGCCCTGGCATCCTGCTTACTAAAGCAAAGTTTGCGCTGGTGAATAATTCATCTTGGTCATTATCAATGAATTATTAAAAGGAATCCTCCAAGCGGATTTGAGGAAAAATCTATTGGGGCTTCAGTCTGGTTGTGAGGCCTCTCGCGTCAAGAGACGCGCTGAGCTTCTACCCTGGCAGAACCTCCGACGTGTGAACATGGGACCAGGCGAAGTCCCAAATAACACCCTAATGCAGGGCGAAACTTTCAACCAGGGCCCCTCATTTATTTGATTTTTTTTACTGCAAGTAGGGTTTAGGCAGTCAGAAGCTTTTCAACTTCATTAGGAATATGGTGCCATTGAGGATGCAGACGGTCTGCCTTAAAAGGATTGGAGGATGGGCACTCAAGGAATCATCTGTCCCCATCAGCTCCACTTGAGCACCTGATCATCCCCAGAGAGGAGCCAATGGAGGGTGCTGCTATTGGAAATGAGTCCTGTCTGCTAGTGGACGACTCGGGATCCATTACTGATCTTCCACTCTAAATTTCTCCAATGCCTCACTGATCATACGTCTTCCATGTAATTAAGTAGGACTTCATTAATCTTTGGTTTGAAATCTGCACGGACTGTGTTTAGTTATTTGTAATGAAAAAATTTAAAAGTACAAAATTCCATCCGCTGATTAAATAAATATAATTGGAATCTTGGGGAAACAGTGCCATTGTTTGTCCCGGTTCCGTTGTTCATGAAACAGAGAACAGAGAAAAAAACTAGGCAGTATATACTGTTATTCTGGTGTGCAGTGACATCAGGGGAAATACATTTGCGGTTTTTTGTAGGCTGTTACTTCTTTTTTGTGGCAATATTCCTAACGGTGGTGGTCGTTTTACGAATTAAGAATTCCAGCTTTTACGAGAAGCCTGAGTTTGTGTCAAAGACCTTGCAAACGCAATGACCTGGATCATCAGTAAATTGGTGGAAGGAATACAAAACACAAACAATATTACGTCTGAAATGACACATAAATAATTCTCCATTACTTGTGTCCACAACCAGTTGATCAATGGCAAGTTCTTCCTATTGAATTTCAAACTCAAGCCACCGACTCCTAGGAAATGTGTTTAGCGGGAGTAAAGGTGAATAGCCTGTGACAAATCAAATTGAACAAAAAGCGACATTTTAAGGCAATGGTTGCATGCTGACAGCCTTGAGCCCAATGATTTATATAGGCTCCATGGGCTAAAGCATGTGGAGACTGAGGGCAAAGTTCATCATACACTGTTTTTGGTAGTGTAATAAACTAAAGATGTCACAACCAGAAGACCAAATGAGCAGAAACTACAGGCAGAATGCCAGCGCTCTCGCAAATTCCCCAATACCAAAGACCGCTGTCAGTAGCGGAAAGCAACTGTCCAACTGTGTCGTAGGGTAACCTGTATGTATGGTTACTTGGATGGCCTCAGAGTGTGTGTGTGGGTGTGTTGATGGGTACTTACTGCTGACCAGCTGTCCCACGCTTAGAGCAGAGGAGGATGAGGAGGACGAAGAGGAGGAAGAGGCCTGGCGCAGAGGACTCTGGCCGTGGGGCATGTGGAGCAGGTTGGGTTGAGACGCCGCCGGGCCAGACTGACCCTGTTGAGTTTGAGGCAGCTATGGACCCACACAGAGAAATGAAACGCTATTGACGTCAAACCAGAGTACAACCTCTACAACGCTAAGCCCCACTAGCACCACAAGTCGCCTTCACAATCGTACCCAGTAATTATAGTCACGCCTCAACACTCCTGGGCCGCTATGACACTGTGGCAATTATATCTGACATTAACATAAAACGATTAGATTTGCGGAAAGAGATCAGGGAATCAATACAACGCGGGCAAACAAATATTCTGTATGATTACACCGAATGCGGTATTCATAGTTGATTAGGCTATTCGGAGCTGGATCCGTTTTGAAGCTGAGTACGTTCGAGTCGTGCTGAAAGAGACGGTCGGGTTTGATAGATGAATGGTAGCTCAGCTGTTATTTCTCACTCTCTGTTTCCTCTCTCCTTCTATCTCTCCCTCTCTCCCCGAGCACAGCCATCGCTTGCCTGCCATGCAGGGATGTTGAAAGCACTATGACAATTATAGGGTATTTTCTCCAGTCATCAGACATAAGGGAATTGCTAATAAAGGCAAGTCGGTGGAGAAGTAGACACCTGGACACCGCCGCTCCCATATCAAACATAATATATGACTTACAGGCAGCGTGCTCCGGCTGGGAGGAAACCATGCATTTTCATGTTTCGTGCACAAATGAATTGCTCTTACAAGATCAAGACGATGCGTCTCTGCTCTAAAGTGAAGGCAGTCTCCTTCGTAAACTAGGTTGGCTTTTTCCCGCGCCTCTCTCTCTCTCGCTATTAATTATTTTTCCCTCGGCATGTGTTTGTTTGGAATGGTGGTGGGTGTCAACAGCGATGCACATACTGACAAGACGTTTGACAGGCAGGGAGAATTATCTAGCTTCACTGGAAATATTCGGCAGCGCCGGCGCTGACAACCGTAAACTATGCCCGTGGAACAGTGTGTCTACCCGCACGGTGTGAGGACACGGAAACCGTCAACGTTATTACAAATGCATTCGTTCGTTCGGGGGTGTGAATTGATGTTCCGTAAAGTCCCATTTAAGGCAATTTTCTGAATTAATCCTGCCTAGCAGGTTTAACTGCTGCCCTTGGCGACACATCCCATTTGCATGTTTAACTTTTCGAAGGTTTCTTTTTTATAATGAAAACCTGGTCTAGGCGAGGTGGACTTAAAGCTTTGACACGTCTTTGTTTACTTCGGTGATTGTGACCTCCCGTCCAAAAGGAGATGAAATGGATTCAATCAAAATATCCAGCGCTCGGTGGGGGCTTTAATGCACTCTTTATACAGCTCCAGAACTCAAGTTCCTCTGAGCGCGAGAGAGCAGCTGTCTCTTCAGGTGTCTTGGGTCACATTGTTATGCCAGCGATGAGGCACACACATCTCCCTTTAACTATTTAATTTGTGCTTATGTGTTATTATGGAGAGTTCCGACATGCTCGGGTCACTGTGGATAAATAGCTAGGGAGGATGATGTGAGAGAAGAAGAGAGGGAGCAAGAGAGAGAGAGAGGGAACGAGGGAAGGAGTGTTTGAGTTTTAAGTGGGGTGATGAAAAGCGTTGTTTTTCGTTTGGCTCTGCAGGGGTTCTGCTGACTGCCTGAGAGGGAGTCTGAGAAGTTCCCTGACAGGTGCTTTTTCACGCATGCACGCGAACGCGCAAGGGCGCGCAGGCACGCACGCACGCACTGCTGTGAGGATGCGCCATCCTGCTGCTTATTAGCTACTAAAAATGGAGTATCTTATCAAAGCCTTGACAGATTTTTGGCAAGTGCACCATCGTTCGCTTTTTTCCCTGCAATATTTCTGTAATCTTTACTGCCCGAGTCAAGAGAGTCAATTTGAATGGTTTTATCGAAAGCAACTGCATTCAAACACTGGAAGAAATGAAATGCTACAGTCGGGAGTTGTGTTGTTGAGAAGGAAAACCTTTTCAAGTTGTGTTTAGACAGAAGATGAAAAGACGCGATAGCTGAAAAAACACAGACTTGACAAGTTTTGTCAGGGTTACTTTCTCACGAGTAAACAGGGAAAAAAACTCAGTCTACACAGAATAAGATTTTCATTTCTACCCATACTCATAGTTTATGTCTTTGTGTATCTGTGAGCATTTGGTTTTGGTCTGCAAATGTACTCAATTTGCGTTTCCTGAGAGTAGGAACATACATTTATCTTGTGTCTTTTATGTATCGGTTCATGTGTGAGTGTGTGTGCGCGTGCATTTACCTGCTGTCCGGGCTTGATTGGTGACAGCGTGATTCCCTGGGTGTTGATGACCGGTAGGATCTGATTGCCGATCACCGTGGCGATGATCTGGCCCTGGGCGTTGGTCAGAAGCTGAGGTGTAATTGGTTGGACCTGCAGCGCAGGGTTTCCGCCCCCTGATTGGCTCGAGGGCCCCCCAGAGTTTGGCATCAGTGGGATGGTTCCAATTATCTACAAAGGAGAGGTGAGAGGAAATGAAATCAGATGGGTGGTTCAAGCTTTCTACAACATGTCGGCAGGAGTACGAGGGGGAACATCATTAGGACACATTGTTCCTATGATTTACAGCAACAGAAGTTAGGAAGCGAATTTCCCGATTCAACTGGAACTCCCACCCAGTACTGCCGACTCACGTGTGTCGATGGATGCGCTAACCACTGGCGCTACAGTATTAGTACCCAAATGCTTGACAGTGGAGTCTGTGTGCTGGCAAGACGGATCTTCTGACCATCCATCACAGAGGAGGTTTTATAGGCCGAACGCGAGTGCCGGTTGAGCAGACTGCTGGTAGCGTACCGCAAAAGGTCATCTCTGAGTACCTGTGTGTGTGTGTATGTGTGTGTGTGAGGGTATGTGTGTGTGCTGGTGCAGACCACTGAATGTATTACCCCTCACCATGGCAGGAACAGGGTGTGTGTCTGATTCACAAATGTGTGTGTGTATGTATGTGTCTGTTTCTGTATAGCGGGGGCTTGAAGGGGGGGCTGTTTATGTGTCTTGAGATCAACCCGCCCCTCTCTCAAGACACACACACACACACACACACACACACACACACACACACACAGACAGACAGACAGACAGACAGACAGACAGACAGACAGACAGACAGACAGACAGACAGGACCCCATGTATTTAATTCAGTTCCCCAGGGCCCCCTGGTACTTCATCCCTGCGTCCTCTCTCCCCAGCCCTCTTCCATGGCTGTAATCAGGAAGTGCAGATCAAAGGGGGCAGCAGAGTGTCACCACAGCGTTTTAGCTCTCAGAGCTGCCAGAGTGTGGCCAAGAGTAGCGCTTTGGGGGCCGGGGTGTGTGTGTGTGTGTGTGTGTGTGTGTG
>JACXGJ010002607.1:0-63447 GCA_016801105.1 Esox niger | reverse complement strand
CGGTGCAGCACAACGTCCCGGTGCAGCACAACGTCCCGGTGCAGCACAACGTCCCGGTGCAGCACAACGTCCCGGTGCAGCACAACGTCCCGGTGCAGCACAACGTCCCGGTGCAGCACAACGTCCCGGTGCAGCACAACGTCCCGGTGCAGCACAACGTCCCGGTGCAGCACAACGTCCCGGTGCAGCACAACGTCCCAGTGCAGCACATGCCTTTGAATATGTAACGCCAAAAGCCAGCTAACATGAATTCTCCTTCTGCCAGTCGCTGTAATGTATGCTGCTGATCAAAAGGGGCTTTGTTGAGAATATGTTCTGATGGGCTGGGAATTTGGGAAGTGTGATTTATAATTTCATGAACCGTGTCTGTTCGCGTCATGGAAAGATCCCCATCTCCGACATCACCACTAACATGTTAAAGTTCTGTTCATCCAAATTTAACTTGCAGTCTATGAAACAGTCTAAAGCCCCACATCTTTCAGTGTCACCTGTAAGCCACATTTTTTCAGACTTTATTGTTATTTCAGTTCCTTCTCCACATCCTGCTTCCAAATGTCCACCTTCCTCCTAGCTGGGTCTGCCCTTCCCTTGTGCTGTGTAGCTAAGTGACTCACTGCAAGCTCACAGAACAGTATTATGGGGCACTATAGGACATTTTCTTAAATTAAAATCTCTCCTCATTAACTCATCCATAAATTCTATCTGCTTTAACTATGAGATAGCAGACTTATACCCCTCCTCAAGAAATAGGCACTTGAAACCTCTGACGTCAAAAACTATAAACAGAAAGCCTTCTGTCGTTCCTATCCAAGACACTTGACCCTGCAGTCTCTGACAAGCTAGATTATCTTTCTCAGAAAAACCTCCCCGACCCTAACCAGTCATATGTCTGGACAGGTTACTCAACCGAGACCGTTCTCCCCGGTATCATAGAGGCTCTTCACACTGGTGCTCTCCTCTGTTCTCATTCCCTTAGAACATTTTGCAGCCTTGAACACTGGCAACAATCAGATCCTCCTCGCCACATGGTAAGGGCTGGTTTTCTCAGACTCTGCACCATCTTGGATTGCATTCCTCCTGGCCACTCATACCAAGGCCCTCTGGAGAGAATCTGTGCCTGTGGTAGGTTCTCACTGCTGTTGTCCCCCAGGTTTTGGTTGTAGGTCCGGTCCTCTTCATCTAGTATGTAGCAGTGGGCTTGGTTTTACAAAAACCTGGCAATGTTTTAATCATTTCTCTTCCATCAAATCATTTGGCGTCCCTCTAGATGGTCAGTGGCAGAGAAGCAATCTATTTACTAATCTTTTTGAAAAACTCAACTGCCAGTTTGGCATCATAAATATAAAGTTGAAGTATTTATCTGAATTTTATCAACATGTGTGATTAAAATGTGAAACAGACAGAGGCTGTTGTAGTTTTGAAGGTTTACATTTCTTCTGTTTGGTTAAAGTTTTCAGTTTTGGGTAACTTGGGTTATTCGTTCAGGTTGAATTAATGTGTTACGTTTGGTAGATTTACTTCAGATTTTATAAATAACACTTTTTTGTACACATACCCATGACAAATAAAGGTTTGCAGGATAAAACAAGATAAAAGTTCAGTACATAATGTATGACCAAAATATACCAGCACATGCATTTATTCCAAAAGCAAACGAACAGTCAAGCGATTAATATTAAGAGAAGATTCAGCAGCAAATATGTTTGAACGGTTATGGAAGAAGACGAGCCGCAATAAATAGCATGTGTATGGAGAATAAAAATGTGTGAAATGTGAATTTGATCGAGAATGATCGAGAGGATTGTCTTAAGATCAGCGAGAAAGCCTCAAATCCATGTTCACACCACACACTGGGTGAAACTACTGGGTGAAAGGACAGACATACATGTGTGGGTTAGTTGGGACCATTTTGTTTTTGTCCAGAGGCCTGATAATGCCCTGCTTTTCCCACTGATTGGATCACTAACTGTGTATCTCACTGTAACTCTTCTTAATGTTGGTTTTCTTTGCACGACATATTCCCTTTCACACAAACACTGTGTGAGTGCGGAAATACAGACTGTTACTGTTATTCCTCTCACTGTAGGTTTTCTTTGAATCAGAATCATAAAGAGCTTTATTGCCAAGTAGGTTTCACAACAAACAAGGAATATGTTCTGACCCGTCATGGCAACAATTTATACAAAAGAAATAAAACCTTTGTCTCTGTCTAGTTTTTCATATCACAGTTGGCTCAATTCAGTAAGGATCTCACAGATTCTTGTCAATGTAACATATGACAGCATTTACCCACCAAAGTTAGTACATATTACATAAATATAGCTCCAGCCATGCTGTATATTGCATCTATCCATCCATCCATCTGTCCATTTATCATCTATCTGCCATCTATCCATTATCCCTCTATCCATTATCCCTCTATCCCTCTATCCATTTTCCCTCTATCCCTCTATCCATTATCCCTCTATCCATTATCCCTCTATCCATTATCTTTCTATAATGTTAAGATTTTATTTTAGCACGCATATTTTATAAAAGACGGTAAACAACCAAACTAACACTGTGTTTCTCCGAATGTGTGAAAAACTATGGGGCACACTACTGTAATGTATGCGCTTGTTCTCCTTTTTGTACCCCACAAAACAAATGCCTTTGTTGTTCCAGGTGTTTGTGTGTGTGTGAAGCCGGCTGCTGGGGAACTGAGGGAGGAATACTCCACAGAAGATGAGGAAGAGCAGGAGTGTTCTGACGGTGTCGCCCAACGATGTAAGTTAAAACACTCCAGCAACCACCATCCCATCCTTGTATCGAGTCATCCCCCTTTATAGACTAGCTAAAGAGGCATTTCTGGCAGACTCTTACTGAAATATCTAACACAGAAGAGCGGTGGAGGCAGAGAGAAGGGTGAATGGGGAAATAAAGAAAGGCCTCTGCTCCTATAATCCCCATGCAGATAAAACTCGTACAAAGCAGGCTTCTGATCTAACCCAAAAACTGACTCAGTGACAATGTAGACAATAAAATAAAACAGAAAGGCTCATGTTGGCTCACATCCCCGCCTTATCCCACTATCTACCATCTTTGCTGCTATGGCTGCCTTTCACCTCCACTCAAATTCTGTTTTCAAAAGAGTTGGGGGGCTGTGTAAAATGTAATGCAATGATGTGCAAATCATTTAATCCCTGTATTCAATAGAAAATAGTACAATAGTATTGTTTCTTGTAAATATATGCCAATATTATGCAATGCAAAAAAAACCTAGTGGAACAACTAATTGTGTTAATTGGTCATTAACATGATTGAGTATAAAAAGAGCAGCATCCCAGAGAGGATTAGTCTTTCAGAAGTAAAGATGGGGAGGGGTTCACCACTCTGAACGACAATCTGAGAGTACCGTTTCTGTGTGTAATATTGCAAAGAGTTTGGTGATCTTATCATCTACGGTACATAATATACTTAAAAGATTCAGAGAATTCAGTGAAATCTGTGTACGCAAGGGACAAGGCCGAAAACCAATGTTGGATGGCCATGATATTCGGGCCCTCAGGCGGCACTGGATTAAAACCAGATATGATTCTGTAGTGTTGTTGCTGCATCCACATTTTCAGGTTAAAACTCTACCATGCAAAGAAGAAACCATATATATAAACAAGATCCAGAAACACTTCTGCCTTCTCTGGTTCCAAGCTCTTAAGATGAACAGAGCACTGTTCAAAAGCCAACATCCGTGATGGTATGGGGGTGCATTTGTGCATATGGCATGGGTGACATGCACATCTGTGAAGGCACCATTATTGCTGAACAATATATACAGGTTTTGGAGCAACATATGCTGCTGTCCAGACAATGTCTTTTTGAGGGAAGACCTTGCTTATTTCAGCAATACAAAGCCAAATCACATTCTTCACATATTTCCATAGCATGGCTCTGTAGTAAGAGTCTGGGTGCTAAACTGGCCTGCTTGCAGTCAAGACCCTGTCATTGAAAACTTTTGGCACATTACAAAACAAAAAAAAACATCAAAGGAGACCACAAACAGCTACAGTCTAATATCAAGCAAGAATGGGAAAACTTTACACTTTATAAATATGGTCTTCTCAGTTCCCAAATGTTTACAGAGTATTTGTTAGATGGTTATTTCAGGTTGTGTTAATGGTTTTAAAGATGCCTCCACATTGTTTACATCACTGTATAGCTCCTTCCCACTGCTCAGTATTCGTGTGTCCTGTAATGGGTATATAAAATGTGCATGCTGCTCAGAATGGGAAAAATATTTGTCTGTATAAAAGGGTACCTTATAAACATTCTGGAATTATCAGGCAAAATACCATAACTCGGTAATTCCTATGTAAAAGGGATATTTCTTAGTATTGGCATAGTGTCCATCATCATGTCTTCCCTACTGGTACTAGTCTGCTTGTATATGTTGTCACATCCCCATTACTTTAGCTTAATAAATACCAATCTTTAACTAGTGGAGCAGGATAAAGTGTGGATTAAATTGACTTCTGCAAATCCTGTCCAAAGGCAGCATTATGCAGTAGTAATGGGAGTAACAGAAAACGGATTGTTCTCAAAATTGTAACCAATAAGAAAACGGCACTATTGTTTTAACATGTTATGAGCTCAGTATACAAACATTCTGCAACTCTTTATAGGATGTTTCTTTAAAACAGACCCCCAATCCACTTAGTCACTTGCATAACTGGACCAATCATATGGTTCGGTGTGATGCTGTTCACAGTGCTGACACTGCCAAGACACTGCTGGCAGCATCTGGTCATGGCTGTACTGGCAGATGGAATCAGCTGTCAACGTAGATTAGTTTATTAGGCTATACACTGTGTATCGTTTATGTAACTGATGTCATAGAGTTAACAGAAAGTTAAAAGGGAACATGTGCAGCCCAGAGAGAGTAACTAGAAAAGTAATGGTTCCACAACAGAGTACTTAAGTACATGTAACATGTCAGTGTTATGATGCACTAGACAAACATGGCATTAGTCAGACAGATTTTCTTCTTCACTGTGCAGCATTTCTTCTCATTTACTAATCCATGCTCTGCTTATATTTACATTTGCATGCACATTTATATGCACATTTGCATTTAATTATGCAATCATTATGCTGGTAAAACTCGGTGATAGGAAGAAAAATCTGCATAGACAGGGCTTTGCCCAGCCAGAATATCGGTTGATTTGGGCAACAGGATTATGTGGTTAGCAAGTTTGTTCAGTTGATCTAATTACTTATTTTTCTTAACAGATAATGTTTTATTTCAGCTGAACAAGTGACTGTTGTCCCATGGATTTCAAAATCAGTCTATACTATTAAAAATGTGTTTATTAACTTTGACAGTCATGGTCATGGTGATTTAACGATGTAACCGAGCAAACAAGTGGTCACAGGTAGGACGTAAGAGCGCTACTGATCGGGTAACAGGTAGGACGTAAGAGCGCTACTGATCGGGTAACAGGTAGGACGTAAGAGCGCTACTGATCAGGTAACAGGTAGGTCTTAAGAGCGCTACTGAACGGGTCACAGGTAGGACGGTTAGAGTGCTACTGAACGGGTCACAGGTTGCAGAGATTGGGCCATTGATATTGGCTTATAACATAAGCTGTGTATAAGGCATGGGGAATGAAATGACCATGGATATCAAACGTCAGGTTTGACACCTTAAGTGTTGGGATTAGATTAAATGGTGGTGCGGTGTGTGAGTTTATGTATCTGTGGATGTGTGCGCGTGTGCATGCTAGGCGGACTCTACCCTTAACACACTGAAATACAATAACAACCCCACAGCTGGATGGAGCTGGGTGCAGCAGCACAGCTGCAGGCGAGAGAGAAAGCCATAGCCTGATTAAATACTCACACCCTCTTACACTGATCACACATCAGCCATTCAACGCAGGGCTTAGAATTGTGTTTGTCTGTGTGTGAGTATATGGGGATTATGCTCTACGCTTAGTGCCTGTGTCTGCCCAGGGATGTTTTTGGAAGTGGGCTTGGATTGCTCTGTGTGTCTGAGGGGTCACTGGGAAGGAACACTCCTTTTCAATGTAATAGTCAGGATGGATAATGCAGCCAGGTGTGTCCCTGCACACACAGCCTTCATCAAGCCACTAACCAACCTAATCTATTCTTACCAGGCGCACAGAGGTTGCAATATCTCACACTCTGTGGCCAGAAACAGCCTGTCTTATTCGGTGCTGTATTCTTGTCTTATCATATCTGGGAATAGTTGGTTGTATTATTGCTGCAGTTTCAGTTTAGTGTCTGTATTTAACTCCAATCAATCACATTTTTATAGGGCACTTATACATTAGCACTTGTGATGAAGTGCATTTACAGATGCAGCTTAAAAACCCAAAGAGCAAGTCAAAAGAAGTTCAAGCATAGCTGATGGAAAACATCCTTAGGATGGCTGGTATGTAGGAAGGAGGCTGAGCATAGATTCAGGTGAATATTGAGGCTACATACTCCACCCTCACTGCTCCAGCCCTGGTTGATACAACTCCAACTGTAACTAAAGTCTGTTAGAGCGGGGGATCAACACATTTTCAGTCTCCAATTAGCAGTGAGAAATATAAACTCCTCAGTGCCATGCTATCCAATAATCCTCCTATAGTTTTGATCTTCACAAGGCTGAACAACTGCA
This sequence comes from Esox niger, assembly GCA_016801105.1. Classification (NCBI taxonomy): domain Eukaryota; kingdom Metazoa; phylum Chordata; class Actinopteri; order Esociformes; family Esocidae; genus Esox; species Esox niger. The sequence goes on along the minus strand of JACXGJ010002607.1, from coordinate 56,786 downwards.
AAAATTCCTCCCTTCACCTATCTCCCTTTCATTCCCTCACTCTGTCATTCCCTCCACTCTTATTGTCTAGAAATGCATGAGTTGTCGGATGATGTATTCTGATCCTGGTTGCTTTAGCAACCATGTAGTCATGTCAGTGCACTGTTCACGGGCTGGGGTTGTTTTGGGATGGTGTTGCAGTTCACTCAAGCTGGAGATACTGTTTCGTCATATTCATTAAATTGTATTGTAAACTTATTTCACCGGTTAGGTTGACAAAGAACACGTTTTCATTTACATCAACAAACCACATAATGATTACAGTGGGGAGGACAGGGAGGTAATGAATCAATCTGAGGGTTGGTATACCATCATGACGGTAGGAGGAACAGCTTGAAAATGTTTCCTAAACACTGGGGTTAATGAAAAAACGTTACAATTACAAAAATAACCGTGGAATTTATTGAGCACAGTCACAAAGTAACTGTTCAATTTCCCATCTCCCTATGCCACGCAATGACCCAAATCAATGCTCTGGGTCATTGGTATCCATGCTTCAGATCAACTGACCCACAAACACCACTTACGGCAGTATCTGGTGGAATTATTACAGGCTCATTTAAACATTTAATAGAGGCGTTGTTAGGATCACATTAGGATAGGTTAATGCATCTTTATGTAGGAGATGTTACAGTCAGAACTCTTTGGATCAGGCTTTGATCAACACAATATGATATTAAATTGTTTCCCCCCATTCACCTTTGTGATACGACCAAGTATGGAAGTAAGCTTTTCAGAGGAGCTCTTCAAACTGACGATGTGTAATCCATAGCAGACCTAACTGGTTAAACTGTTCAAAAGGAATGGATTAGATCATCACAGTCTTTCAAGTATAACTTCAATCTCTTCCAGTTCTCCTCAAATCATTCACGCAAGGTGAAAAATTAAAGACGCTCCAAAATTCATTATGGAATGAGTGACAGCCATGAGGTTAAACAACCTCTGCTGGTAGTGCCCAACCCCTTTATCATTTCAAAAACCTTTCAGAAAGGGAAAACTGAAGCGGAATTCGATAACATGTAAAATGACACAAAGACCTTCCCTGGATTTCCCAAATATAAAATAGTACAATACCTTGATCTTCTTTGAATTGATGTGGAGTGAATATCAGTGCATAGTAAAAACATTGTTTACTAATCAAAGCAGTTTGTCATTTAAAAAAAAAAAAGGCCTATTGCAGGCACAGTGCTTTTGCTGTGTCTGTGAGTGTGTGTTTGCACATTAATAGATCAGTCTACACATAATACATCATGATGAAAAAGCAAAAGCAGATTTTTAGACATATTTCCAAAATTTCCTGAAATATCATATTCATGTAAGAATTCAGACCCTTTGTTATGACATTCGAAATTGAGATCCAGTGCATTGATTCCATTTTTCATACTTGAGATGTTTCTACAACTTGATTGGTCAGTTTGTGATAATGCTATGCATTACGCCTGGTGGACACCAGGTACCAGCCCTCGGACCGGGGCAAAAGTTCACCTTCCAACAGGACAACGACCTTAAGCACACAGCCAAGGCAACACAGGAGTGGCTTTGGGACAAGTTTGTGCATTTCTTTGAGTGGCCCCGAGTTTAAACATCTCGAAGACCTGAAAATGTCTGTTTCCGATCCAAACTGACAGAGGTTGAGTCGATCTGCACGGAAGAATGTATTTTGGGAGCACAATTTCTTAATGGGTTTTCAAACATAATCCAAATGTTGTACTTGGGTAGAAGTGTTGATTGAAGATCTGAATACAGTATGAGTGCAAGATAGACCTGTCCATACCAGCCACTAATACAGTGGGGCCAAAAAGTATTTAGACAGCCACCAATTGTGCATGTTCTCCCACTAAAAAATTAATTTTCATCATAGGCACACTTCATAGGCAACTATGAGAGACAAAATGAGAAGACAAAAGAAAATCCAGAAAATGACATTTTTATGAATTTATTGGTAAATTATGGTGGAAAATAAGTATTTGGTCAATAACAAATGTTCATCTCAATACTTTGTTATACACCATTTGTTGGCAATGACAGAAGTCAAACATTTCTGTAAGTCTTCACAAGGTTTTCAGACACTGTTGCTGGTATTTTGGCCCATTCCTCCATGCAGATCTCCTCTAGAGCAGAGATGTTTTGGGGCTGTCGCTGGGCAACACGGACTTTCAACTCCCTCCAAAGATTTTCTATGGGGTTGAGATCTGGTGACTGGTTAGGTCACTCCAGGACCTTGAAATGCTTCTTACGAAGCCACTCCTTCATTGCCTGGGCGGTGTGTTTGGGATCATGGTCATGCTGAAAGACCCAGCCACATTTCAACTTCAATGCCCTTGCTGATGGAAGGAGGTTTTCACTCAAAATCGCACAATACATGGCCCCATTCATTCTTTCCTTTACACGGATCAGTCGTCCTGGTCCCTTTGCAGAAAAACAGCCCCAAAGCATGATGTTTCCACCCCCATGCTTCACAGTAGGTATGGTGTTCTTTGGATGCAACTCAGCATTCTTTCTCCTCCAAACACGACAAGTTGAGTTTTTACCAAAAAGTTATATTTTGGTTTCATCTGACCATATGACATTCTCCCAATCCTCTTCTGGATCATCCAAATGCTCTCTAGCAAACCTCAGACGGGCCTGGACATGTACTGGCTTAAGCAGGGGGACACGTCTGGCACTGCAGAATTTGAGTCCCTGGCGGCGTAGTGTGTTACTGATTGTAGCCTTTGTTACTTTGGTCCCAGTCATTCACTAGGTCCCCCTGTGTGGTTCTGGGATTTTTGCTCACTGTTCTTGTGATCATTTTGACCCCACGGGTTGAGATCTTGAGTGGAGCCCCGGCTCGAGGGAGATTATCAGCGGTCTTGTATGTCTTCCATTTTCTTATAATTGCTCCCACAGTTGATTTCTTCACACCAAGCTGCTTACCTATTACAGATTCAGTCTTCCCAGCCTGGTGCAGGTCTACAATTAAATTTCTGGTGTCCTTTGATAGCTCTTTGGTCTTGGCCATAGTGGAGTTTGGAGTGTGACTGTTTGAGGTTGTGGACAGGTGTCTTTTATACTGATAACAAGTTCAAACAGGTGCCATTAATTCAGGTAATGAGTGGAGGACAGAGGAGCCTCTTAAAGAAGTTACAGGTCTGTGAGAGCCAGAAATCTTGCTGGTTTGTAGGTGACCAAATACTTATTTTACAGAGGAATTTACCAATAAATTCATAAAAAATCCTACAATGTGATTCTCTTGTTTTATTTTATCTCTCATTGTTGAAGTGTACCTATGATGAAAATTACAGGCCTCTCTCATCTTAGTAAGTTGGAGAACTTTCACAGTTGGTGGCTGACTAAATACTTTTTTGCCCCACAGTGGGTGTTTGGAATTATGCATAAGACTGTACTCCAATAACCTGTTTGAGCATACATGCAAATTATTATTATTGGAAGGGGGAAGAGTGGTTCTCTGATGCATACTCTCCTTTGAAGGCTGTTTATTGTTTCAACGCAAGATATTCCTAGGACTTTTTGTAAGTGTAGGAAATGACACACCAGTTAATGGGAACATTGCAGCTTCCAGTAGTAGGTTGGTCTTTGTACTAGATCAAACAGAAAGGGAATGACTCTTTGACAAAACAACTCTGTGACATAAATAGGTGCAGTAGTGAAAGGTAACATTTTTGGATAAAATGTTTTATGCTACGTTTGGATGTTCCATTGTGCTCTAGACTGATAACCAGTGTCTGAAGCTTAAATAGCAGTACAAAAAAAGCCCCTCTGCAGTTTATTTAAATTTTTATGCTGTCACTATTTCTTAAAAACATAAAATAGCATGTATAGCGATGTATATATCTACAAAATGTTTTCATCATATATTTGTCAGTGTCTGAGTGGTCAAAAGTACTATCACATCCAAACAGGCAGGAACCGTTGAATCACACACCCCCATGGTGATCGTTTGCATAATGTCATAGTGTTACTACAACCATAAAGTGTTGAAATATCATTAAGAAAAGCAAGTGGTTTGTGTGTCTGTGTCTCGTTGTGTTGTAACTTAGTTATTAATACTCAGATCTGTGTTGCTTTTCTCAGATGCTGAATTCGTTTTTTTTTTTTACTGTCTTGCATATTTGCTGTAATGAAAATGTAGTTATGAGGAATACAAAGATGATAGATTTGTTTATTTCCAATGTCAGCAATATTAATAAAAGTTTCTTATGCGATGTGTTGATTGTAGTTGGTTGTAGTCACAGATAAACAAATGGACCAACATCAGTACTCAAACGTTCAGTTGAGGGACTCTCCCTACTGGAACCTCCTCTTCAGTTCAATGCCATCTGTCTTGCAATCAGAAATTACTGGGGTGTGGTCTGTTTTTTCCCAGGTCCTCTTTTGGGAAACAGAAGGCACATGTGGGGCTTACACATTCTTTTACTCACACTTGCTCTTCTTTAGAGGGATCTCGCAACAGCCTGGATTAGTTGAAAGGTCCAACTCCCTGGGTCTCTTGCAAAGGGTGGTAACTCCAGTGATGGGATTACAGTCCTCTGATGCATTCTCTGTCTTAGAAGGTTGTGGGCCTTCTGGGTCTCCATAAGTGGTCCATTCTGCAGCTCTGTAACAGCTGGCCTCATGCACTACAGATGCATAGATAATCATGTAGTTTATTCATGTAGGTACGAAACACAGCTGCCACGCAGCAATTTATGGGTTTATTAGGGGCCTACCTCGATCATCCTTGGGATTCTTTCTCTTAGATGTGCCAATGCTGGCACTCTCACTGGTCTGGCACCTGACTGGGCGAGGCCTTGCTGGGCCAGATGACTCCTGGAGGCACTTACAGGTAGCACATGGTGGTACCATCTAGGTGGAAGGCTGGGCTTATTCAAGGCTTTTGAAGTGGAGCTCTGGACTTTCTGATGCTGATTGTGCCCCATAACGTTTAAGCCCAGTGGGGCTGCTACTTTCCTAGGCTGGGCAGCTGGGGCTCTAGCCTGGGAACTAGGCTTCTGACTTGGGATACTGGGGTTCTGTTGTATGAAACTAACTCTCTATCTGGAGAAACTACAGTTGTGGTCATTAGTTTGGATACCCTGGCAGATATTGTGAAATTCTGGCATTGATTTAGAAAATATGACTAGTCACACAAAAAAAGGATAGTTATCATATGAAGCAATTTACTATCACATAGTTGTTTGGCTCCTTTTTAAATCCTACTGATAACAGAAATCACCCAAATGGCCCCTGAAAACTTTACATACTCTAGAATATTTTGCCTTGTTACAGACACACAAGGTGACACAGATAAGTGAAAATGGCAATTAAAGGTGAATTTCCCCACACCTGTGGCTTTTTCAATTGCAATTACTGTCTGTGTATAAATACTAAATGTGAGTGTTAGCTCATGTCGATGCACTGAGTAGGCTAGATACTGGGCCAAGAGGAGCAGAAACGAACTGTCAAAAGACCTGCATAACAAAGTAATGGAACCTTATAAAGATGAAAAGGATATAAAATGATATCAAAAGCCTTGCAAATGCCAGTCAGTACTGTTCAATCACTTATTAAGAAGTGGAAAATTCAGGGATCTTTTGATACCAGGACAAGGTCAGGTAGACCATGAAAGATTTCAGCCAAACTGCCAGATGAATTGTTTGGGTTACAAAGGAAAAACCCACAGGTATCCTCAAGAGATAATCTTGGGCTACTGGGGCTCTAACCTGGCTTTCCAGACTTTGTCTGTTCGAGCTCAGACATCCGGACAGGGACATGTTTCTTGCCACTGGGGCTCTATGACCAACTGAAGGTGATTGTGGATGTCTGAGCTGGCTGAAGGCGTCAGGCAGCGTTGTCATCAAAGTCAGACCCATTGCCAGAGTCACAGTCCAAGTCTAACTCCTCCTGGTCAAGAATAAAGTTCACAACAATGGAAACCAAAATGAATTCCACTGGCATGGTATCAAGTCCAAAGGTGTTCAGGATATCTAACAATGACCTCTTCTCAGAATGGTTGAGTAATTAATGATTATTTAGTTGAATCTCTTGAATCTGTCTAGAATTGTGGAATTCTAGAATATAGGTATAAAACTGTTTCCATGGTTATCCAAGCCAAGGTTCTTTATGGAGCAGATATATCAGAATGTTTGCTGGTTACACCCTCAAACCTCTTAGTGATTTTTAAATATGGTGGCCTAGGTTGGTCCAGAAGTGTATACGCTGCTGCCTATGATGCCCATATACTGCTGCAGCATGGGTTCAATCCTGACCAACTGCGCTGTCAGCAAAAACACTCCTTTTTCCTGCTTAATAGAGCATAAAATAATCCCCAAAACATAACTTTAAAAATGAGAATGAATGGACCTACCAGGTGTGTGCAATTGATACCCTGACAACTGACCCATGAAAACAAATGAAATATTTTTTTATAACTTCCCTGTTAAAATAAATAATAAGAATAGCAAAATAAATAATAAGAATTGGACTTGAAAAGTGATTTTTCTTGACAGAATTCCAAAAATTATTTTGAAAAAGCAAAGTTTTGGTTTAACACATTCAACAAAAGATTTTACATTTATTGCTCAGTGACTGCAACTGCTGTTTATTATTGTTTGAATTCTCTGTTTGTTCTGTTGTCTGTCTTTGTCTATTCAAAGGAAACAATATCTGGATTGAGTTCATCCCATTCACACACTTTCTATTTTACTATGTCTGATTAGCTCAAAGAAGAACAGAGACAAAAGATAGCAGTGCAGAAACAGATTGAGACCTTGGTGGTATGCTCTATCTAGACCAGGGTTTTCCGACACTGTTCCTGGAGAGCTAGTGGCCTGGTTGTTTTCACTCCAACCCCATGTATATGGAGCCTCTTTCAGTTATTCACTGTATAATTATTATTCAGTTGTGCTAATTTAGGGTTGGAGTAAAACCCGCTAAGACAATTTCTCTGCAGGAGCAGGTTTGTAAGCCCCCATTCTAGACCATAGCTCTGATGTCACTAAGAAACCTAAACCTTTTCAGTCTTGCTACAGCAAATACTTTTTGTTTTCTTAGTTCAAAATGCCTCCTGGGTACAAATGATTGATAAGCCACCAAGGTGCAAAGAAATCCAGTCACTGGCCTCCTTTGTGCCGAAGAGAGAGACTTAATGATGGAAGCGACTCACGGCGGATTTATCCTTGGCATGAGAAACACTATGCCACATTTCTGAAGGAATTCTAGATGGATATCTTTAGATAAAGCAAATTTAATGCCTGACTGCCATTTACAGTCATGTGAATGTAAGCACACACCCTGCAAAGTTTATATTTTATATTTTTTACATCTTTAAAATACTATACATTCCAACCTGATTAATTAAGAAATAACACACTTTTTTTTTTTACTTTGACCCCATTTATGCCGTTGAAATAGGCTGAAATGCAATTTACTTATGTGAAAAAGTTTAGTACTCCCCAACCTTCACCATACTGTAAAATGGCAAAAATTACAAGGTGTACCAAAATAGGTGTAAATTATTACAAAGTAATTCAAAAGCAAATTAGATATTAGAAACTTGGTCAGGTTTGGTCTTAATCACATGGGTGTGTGGTAACTAATCATGATAAGATTGAGAGACCTATCTATCCATTATAGTGGTTGCAAAGTCATTTCTAAGCTATTTAAAGTACACCATTCCACTCTGATGGATCCTGTACAAATGGAAAAAGATCCAGAGCACTGGCAATCTACATAGAACAGGTTGTCCCACCAAATTAGGCCAAGAACTGACTGAAAGATGGTCAAAGAAGTGTCTAAGATCTACAGTGTCTAAGATCCAGTGTTACATCAAGGGATCTACAGGCCTCTCTTGCCATTATCAATGTCAAAGAAGTCGTGAAGGAAGCAGCCTCTGTTTTTGCCAGACAACACCTGGGTAAAGACCAAAACTACTGGAATAATCAGTTGTGGACAGATGAGTTTGCATATCCTGGCAGAAATTGTGATATTATGGCATTGCTTTTGAAAATATGACTGATCATGAAAAACTGTCTTTTATTGAAGGATAGTGATCATAACAAGCCATTTATTATCACATAGTTGTTTGGCTACTTTTTAAATCCTACTTATTACAGAAATCACCCAAATTGCCCCTGAAAACTTTACATATCCCAGAATGTTTTGCCTTGTTACATACACATAAGGTGATACACACAAGTGAAAATGGCAATTAAAGGTGAATTCCCCACATCTGTGGTTTTTAAATTGCAATTAGTGTCTGTGTATAAATAGTCAATTTGTTTTTTAGTGCTTATGTGGATGCACTGAGCAGACTAGATGCCTGAGCCATGTAAAGCAGAAACGAACTGTCTAAGGACCTGCATAACAAAGTAATGGATCTTTATAAAATGGAAAATGATATCAAAAGATATCAAAATCCTTGCAAATGCCAGTCAATAATGTTCAATAACTTTTTAAGAAGTGGAAAATTCAGGTATCTCTTGATATCAATCCAAGGTCAGGTAGACCAAGATTTCAGCCAAACCTGCCAGTAGAATTCTTCATCTTACAAAGATCAGCCCAGAGCTAACCGCAGGAGAAATACAAGCTGCTCTGGATAAAGACAGTGGTTGTTTCAAGAAGCACAATACACGAACAAAAATGAGCTGCCTGGTTGAGTTGCCAGAAAGAAGCCTTTACTCTGCCAATACCACAAAAAGCCGGTTCCAATATGCTCAACCACACCTTTACATGCCTCACAGCTTCTGGCACAATAATTTGGAGTGGCAAGACCAAAATGGAGCTTTATGATAACAACCATAAGTGCTATGAGGGGTCAACAAGGCCTATAGTGAACATAATACCATCTACACTGTGAAGCTTGATAGTGGCACTCTGATGTTTTGGGGTGTGTGAGCTCTAAAGGCACAGGGAATCTTATGAAAATGTATTGCAAAATGAATGCAACATGTTATCAGAAAATATTGGCAGGCAATTTGCATTCATCTTCACGAATGCTGCGCATGGGATGCTCTAGGACTTTTCCAGCTAGACAAAGACCCTAAGCGCAAGACCAAGTTGACCCTTCAGTGGTTACAGTAGAAAAATGTGAAGGTTATCGAGTGGCCTTCACTGTCTCCTGACCTTATTTTTATTGAGGCACTTAGGGGAGATCTCAATTGTGCGGTTCATGCAAGACGACCAAAGACTTTGCTTGACCTGGAAGCCATTAACATGCTCTCTCATGTCTTCTTTACAAATGGTACATATATTACCAATTCTCCAAAGATATATAAACTTTTGAGAACTGTATGTAAAAGTTTTGTTTTTTGCCATAATGCCAGATGTTTGTTTGGCGTAACAAAACATAGCTTGTCAGGTGTGGCATAATAGTTTTGGTTTGCCATCATTGAGTCAAACATTAATTCCATATAGTCCAAAACGCATAATCAGAGATAGAGTTCAATTTCTCAAAAAGAAGAAATTTAGGGTAATGGAATAGCGGGGTCAAAGCCCATGTCTCAGATGCTTGTGCAATGTCTTTAGACTAGAAAGGATGAGAATGGTTGTCTGTCTGGAGAAGTGTTTTTTTCTTGATAATACAGTAAAGCATTTAAATGTCTGAATCCTTTACAAGGACATTGAAAAGAGGTGATCATCCCCTTGGAATTTCCTTGAAATGCACTGTATAGACTAGTTAAATTAGTTCACAAAGCGAAAAAAGTGTGTTGTGACTTTCCAGGAATATATTAACTTTTTTAACAGCAAGTTAATTATATGTCCTCTACCTTTGACCAATAAAGTGGGATACAGTCTTGGAGTAGCTATCTAAACACTGCTCAGTAATTGTTACCTGTTTTATCTCCCATTCGTCATACACAAACCAGTCTGATTTCATGCACATATATTATCTCTTTACAGCTTTCCTCAGTCCCATGGATTATCATCCTTAATAGATGAGGTGTCACCTGTTGCTAACAGAACAGTAACATTTGGTTACTAAGCACTAAACAAAAGCCCTGAAATACTTGTCTCTTAGCCGCTATCATCATTTGTTTTCAAATAATAATGATTAGCCTCCTGTAAAAGTACCTAGTCATTCTTTATCCCTCTGTTTCCCTCTCATCCACTACATTCCTATACCCATGTGTAATTATTATCAGGGCCCCAGGTGGTGCCAAGGAGAGGTCTTCATTTCCTCTGCACGCTGTCTGCCTGCCCGATGATGGTGTTGTGGTTGGCTCGGATACAGCAGCGGGTTAGGGGGATGGGGGTTAAGGTGGGGCTGCCAGCTGACAACCAAGCCCTCTGATTGGCTGAGACGGCGGGGGTGAGAAATAACCCTGGGGCTGTGTGTGTGTGTCTGTGTGTGTGTGTGTCTACGGTCTACATGCGTGTGCACACGCAGGTGTAGATTTTGGTTTGGGTTGTGACCCTGCAGCTTGGTGTCTGAGATGGGGAGTGTAGGCTGCTGTTTTTAGATTCTGTCAGTGTCTGTTGGCCGACTTGGTGTTTTTTTTTCTTTTTGTGTTTTATTTCACAGTTACTGTCTACATCTCTTGAGCTACTCTCTCTTGGTCACTTTCCCTCGTTCCTATTTTTCAACTGTCATTTTCTCACTTCCCCCGCTCTTGCTTTGCTCTGTTATCTGTTCCAAGTCCTCTTTCTCCTCAGTTGCCTAATCAGTCTTAGCCTGCAGAACTAGAGTACTGGACATGTGTACATGTGGGAAGCTTGGGAGAGGAGTTTGTTTTGAAAGTGTCCTGCTCCTTTGACAATTAGATGACCAAAGCACTGAATAGCCCCTTTGATTTGTGGATTTAAATGCACAGATTCGCGCACTCAAGGTTTATGTTTATAACCTAGACAGGTGAGTGTTGGCAGAGCAGCAGTGTTTACTGACACTGTGTGACTTCTGTCTCAATAGGTCTGCTGTCAGCTTTTCCCTTTGTAATGTTATTTTAATGAAAAGGCTTTTTTTCGCATTGGAAACATTTGTTTGTATCGTCGAAGAAAGTGGAAAATATGGACGGTATAATGAATATAAGTACAGTCAAAGACAGCGATTGGTAAAAAATTCAATTTCTTGAAACATATATTTTTTTAAGTATTAAATGAAATGGCTATATGCTTTATTGTGCACTGACCAATTACATATTTTAAAGATGTTCTACGTGTAGTGTGCTCACAAGTCAATGCCAGACTCCAAAACATCTCAATATCATTGTACGCATCAGGATAGCAACATGCCAGAGGTGTCTCCAAAATGATGCTCAGTGATGTATTTTGGGGTAATTACACTTTTTTATTGCAACAAGCTTTAGAGAAGAATACAATTGAGATTACTAGGGCTACAAATGCACTATAGACTGTATCTAGATGTTGTAGTCTTGAAGCTGAGGCATGCATAATATCCATCCCATCAAACATGATATAGAACTGACATTTAAGTGGCATGTACAATATACATTCTATGCTAAGAAGACTTGATTACTTGACTCTAAGTTTCTGCTTCTCTACCGACTCCATTATGTGTGTTTTTGAAAAAGAGATTTTCTTCTAACCAAATCCCAAGGTATTTGTAGGTGGATACGTGTTATATAACCGTGCTGTCAATAGTAATAATGCTGATGTCATCTAAATGTTGATTTTAGAACTTACAGAATTGTATTTTGATGTGAAAGCCCCGATTTGCTTCTTAAATATCACACAGAGACCCTCAAGTAAGAAAGCTGGCAGGTTCCAGAACCTTCCAGGGGCAGCAAGCAGAGCCAGCCCTGCCCCTTCCTAGCTATTACTCAATGGGACCAGGTGGTGAGCAGGTGGGGGAAGAGCTGGAAAAGAAGTACAAGTAGAAGGAAACAAGAACAATGTATAGGGAAAAGATCAATGATTTTGACATGAAGAAACGGAGGCAGCAGAAGGGCAACTCCAAGCCATTCTGCTGTCACCTTGCCTTTACTGCAATGATGTGAGAGCCTGGTGGAAGGAAGACCAAGAATGGAGAGGCTGTTGACGGTTTGACCACCTGAGCCTATTTCTCCTAAACCAGCAGCATCCCAAACCTCCTCTCCAACCACTTATTTTTCCTTTAACAGGTCACTGTGTCGAATCCTGCCTCTAATCTTTACAACACTGAATTCAAGCAAATACAGGACTTTTCTCCTCTTTGTCTTTCCTTACTGAATAAGACCAGAATAGTGTGATCGTCCAGAGTTGTTTATGATGGCAAGGATATTACTGCAAGTGTCTAAGCAAGTAAGAGCAGATTAGATGTCAGTGCAAACTGATAGACAGCCCAAGAGCATTTGGAGATTGGATGATAGTTATCAAGGTCACTAGTATTACTTATGTACTGTACAGGACATGGGCATCAGCAATAGCTTTTTTTGTCAGTAATGTTCCCAGAATCCAAAATGATCTGTTAGCAGAGAGGTGGCTGTAAAGTATAAAGCAAGATGAGGCAGAACACATGCTCAAGGAAAACATTTAATAAAAGGACCAAAATTACATAACTGAAACTAAATCACAGGACAGAACAAAACAATGTTAAAAATGGGTAGAACCACTACAAAGACCGACAAGAAACATTGGGGAAGCCGGAACTTGAATAGGGTCTTTGATGAGGGTAAACAGGTGTGAGCAGTAACCAAAGATAACAGGTGTCCATGATGAAGTGAGGGAGAGAGGGTGTTGGGTTCACTGGCACCGCAGGTTGCCAGTGTTATTCAGCTGTTATTCTGAATTCCTGCAGTATTCCGGAATTTGGTCGAATTGCCCTTGCAATCAGTGTGTTTACACTGTATTCAAATTCCTGCCTTTCAAAAAACCATACACAAGTTTCTCAGTTGTTAAAAAGTTCATCAGTCAGAAGCTTTTTTTCTTTTCTCAGCCCATGCTATATTTCTTTTGACTAGCATTAGAAATATCTGGAGAAGATGTATATCAGTCCAGAACTCGTTTGTATTGTATGAATCCAGTGTTTCCCAGTCCCAGTTGAAATCTCCAAGGATTATTGCTTCAGATCGCTCGAGGATTTTAAGTCTGTTGCATTGTTAAGTACCGTATAACTTCCTTACCAGGAATTGGGCGATATGCAATACTTCAGCTGTTTCCTATTTAAAGGCTGAGGGATAACAATTCAAATTGTTTAGGAATGCAGTGAAGCTTCAAGTGATAGAGAGAGTTGATTGATAAACAAAAAAACACCTTTACTCTTCCTTTTGCTTTACATACATTATCATTATTATTTGTCTTGATTTATAGCCATGTTCAGGTACCATAAATGTCTGGATTTGACAGTGATACCAAGTCCAACCTAAACAATATACTTATATTTGTTTAGAAACCCAAGGCCCCTAAGATTTTTATCAGTATCATTACAAGCAGGTTCGCAGTTCATGACTGGAGATAGAAAGGCACTTGCTGTTTAATCACTGAAATCTGCCCCATTAGTCCTCTTGCCACGCTTAGCTGTATGAGGAGCTCTCACAGTAACAAAAGAAAATATGATATTAACTGATTTACATGCGTTGGGGCAAATGTTTTCCGAGTATCATTTTAATTGACTTTCCAGTGTCTGACGACAGCAGCCTGTCACTATTTTCACCTAGGTGAATGCTATTTTCAAAAACATAGTAGAGCCTTTTCCAAAAATCTTCCTCCATGGATGTACTGCTCCTTCCAGTCACTATGCTGAGTCTGTTCTAAATGCTAAAGGGATGAGGAATGATTGATTTTAGTAACTTGTTTTAGTAGGTATTAGGCTAAAGTTGCACACCCAGTAATGCTCAGCCAATCAGTGATTGTGCCATTGATGTGTATGTGTCTAGTATAGTTACATCTATTCTGTGTAATTGTTCCTATATGTTCCTGTATGTTCCTATATGTGCGTATACAGAGTGTATTTATACACGGGTGACAAATTAAAAGAGCCAACACAAGTGGCCAGAACAGCTTCAGTGCCCATTTGCGAGGATTCTACGAGCCCCTGGAACTCTACTAGAGGGATGGAACTCCTCCAAAAGATATTCCATGATTTGGTGGTGAAGATCGAGTGACTTCAAAGGACTTTGCAAATGCTTTACATAATGTTCATACTCATCAAACCATTGAATGCCATCCATGCCCCATTAATGAACCTTCTTTCAAAGTCCCTTAGATCCTTCCCTCTTGCCATCTTGATCCAATCTCATGGAGAACTGGGCCTGCTCAGCATTGTAAAACATGCTGCAGAACATGATAGGATGCTCATTGATGTTCATATATGTACACGCACACACACATGTATGTGTGCGTGCTTGCGTGCGTATATGTGTATGTATAATTATAGTGTCCCTGGTCCCCCCTGTATTAGCCCCAATGGTCTTATGCTGCTATATTATTGTGCTGGGGGAGTAGTGTCAGTTCTTCCTCTCCACTTTAAATCACTGTAGATCTAAGGAATGCAGTTTCAACTTTTCCCTGTCTCCTGCCGTTTTAAACTTAGTAGGACATGAGGAGTACCAGGCTTTGACTTGTTGCTTGTGTTGCCGATCAAGACAATACCTGACGATTTCAGCCACTTAATATGTTCACCCGGCACAGCCAGAAGAGAACTGGTCACCCATCTGAGCCTGGTTCCTCTCTAGGTTTCTTCCTAAATTTCAGCCTTCTTAGGAAGTTTTTCCCTAGCCACTGAAATTCAACACTGTTGTTTGCTCCTTGGGGTTTAAGGCCGGGTGTTTTGTAAAAGCACTTTGTGACATGATGAAAAGGGCTTTTTTTAAATTAATGTGATTAATATACACACACATACAGTGGATATAAAAAGTCTACACACCCCTGTTAAAAAAGAGACAAAGATAAATCATGTCAGAACTTTCCCCCCATTAATGTGACCTATAATGTGGACAATTCAATTGAAAAACATACTTAAATCTTTGAGGGGCAAAAATTTACTTGCAATCACCTGGTTGCATAAGGTCAGGAGAAGGGTACAAAATAATTTACAAAGCATTAAATATACCATGGAACACAGTGAAGAAAGTCATCATCCAATGGAGAAAATATGGCACAACAGAGACATTACCAAGAACTGGACGTCCCTCCAAAATGGAAGAAAAGATGAGAAGAAAACTGCTCAGGGAGGCTTCCAAGAGGCCTACAGCAACATTAAAGGAGCTGCAAGAATTTCTGGCGAGTACTTTCTGTTTGCCACATGGGACAACAATCTCCTGTATTCTTTATATGAATGGGCTATGGGGTAGGGTCCAAGACTGAAGCCTTTTCTTACAATGAAAAACATCCAAGCCTGGCTGAAGTTTTCAAAAACAAACATCAAGTCTCCCAAAAACACCTGTGAAAATGTGTTATGGTCTGATTAAAACCAAGGTTGAACTTTTTGACTACAATTCCAAAAGGTATGTTTGGTGCAAAAACAACACTGCACATCACCCAAAGAACACCATACCCCCAGTGGTGCATGAGGGTGGCAGCATCATGTTTTGAGGCTGTTTTTCTTCAGCTGGAACCAGTGCCTATGTAAGGGGGGAGGGAATTAGGAACAGTTCCAAATGCCAGGTAGTTTTGGCACAAAACCTTCATCTGTCAGTTAGAAAGCTGAAGATTAAGAGGAAGTTCACTTTTCAACATGACAATGACCCAAAGCACACATCCACATTTACAAAGGCATGGCTTAACCAGTAGAAGATTTGTGTTTTGGACTGGCCCAGCCAGAGTTTTTCATTTTTATTTTGTTCCCCTTAATGATTTCAGTTTGTTTTTCTATTGAATTGTTCCTGTTATAGTCCCATTTAAGGTGGAAAATGTTCTGACATGATTCATGTTTGTCAATTTTTTTTACATCACAAAAACCTGCCATTTTAACAGGGGTGTGTAAACATTTTATATCCACTGTACATACATTATGACAAGTTACAAGTGAAGTAAATAATCTTGATAATCTTGTTATCATGACACCTGTCATTGCAGCAAATGAACATTCATGTGTTACAGGCAGGAAAAATGGGCAAGCATAAGGATCTAAGTGAATTTGACAAGGGCCAATTTGTGATGGCTTCTTGAGTGGTTCAGAGCATCTCCAGAACTGCAGCCCTTGTGCAGTGTTCCCGGTCTGCTGTGGTCAGTATTTATCCAAAGTGGTCCAAGGAAGGAAAAGCGGTGAACTGGTGACAGAGTCATGGGCGGCCAAGGCTCACTGATGCATGTGGGGAGCGAAGGCTGGCCCGTGTGGTCAGATCCAACAGACGCGCTACTGTAGCTCAAATTGATGAAAAAGTTAATGCTTTTCCTGACAGAATGGTGTCAGTTTGCGTATCGGGCTGCGTAGCCACAGACCAGTCAGGGTGCCCATGCTGACACCAGTCCACCGCTGAAAGCCTCTACAATGGGCGTATGAACATCGAACTGTACATAAAGTAATGGAAGAAGGTGGCCTGGTCTGATGAATCACATTTCCTTTTACATCACGTGGATGGCCGGGTGCGTGTGCGTTGCTTACCTGGAGAACACATGGCACCAGGATGCACTATGGGAAGGCAAGCCGGTGGAGGCAGTGTGATGCTTTGGGCAATGTTCTGTGGGGAATCCTTTTGTCCTACCACTCACAGAGATGTTTCTTTGACGCGTATCACTTACCTGAGCATTGTTGCCCTGCCACAAAGCAAAAATGGTTCAGGAATGGTTTGAGGAACACAACAACCAGTTCAAGGTATTACCCAGATATCGATCCTATCAAGCATCCGTGGGATGTGCTGGACATGTCTGATCCATGGAGGCCCCACCTCACAATTTACCGGACTTGAAGGATATGCTGCTAACGTCTTGATGCCAGATACCACAGCACAACTAATGGAGTCCATGCTTCAATGGGTCAGGGTTGTTTTGGGGCAAAATTGGGACCTACATAATGTTTGACAGGTGGTCATAATGTTATGGCTGATTTGTGTGTGCGTGGGTGCGTGTGTGCATATAATATACACCGATCAGCCATACAATATATATGTTTAGATAGAGGTATATATACGTACCTGTGTATATATTCTCCTGTTGTGATGTGCTGTTTCATCCAGCTCTGCTCATCTGCCCACATACAGTACTGCTGTGTTGGAGTTTCCCTCCCCCACGAGCTCTGATAATGCTAGCACTAAAGGAGATTTTCTTTCTTTCCGTCCAATGTTTCCAACTTCTCTCTCCATCTGTACCTTTTATACTTTTTATTTTCCCTTGCTGTAAGCACTCCATCTCTCTCTCTCCTTCCACTCCATCACTCCTAACTCTCTTCATATTATATTACCTTACTGGGAAGGCCGGAGATCACTATGAATTAAACCACATGCCAGCGTTAAGAGCTTTATCCATGCCCTTTGACCACTCACTGCAGCACACAAAATATGGCACATAAGGTCACTCAGTTAAATTGATTCTAAACCAGAAGGTTTGGAGACGTGTCAGATTGTATTAATGATTACAGGACAACTGAAGAGTGACTGAATTTGGCTAACACACTTGGCCAGTAAACAAAGGAAGTTATTTACTTTATGCTTTCTTGGCTAGATTAATTTTGTTGACGTGTTGGTTTCTTTCACCTAAGTAACTACTGCCCCCTACTGCCATGTCTTCTCTAGGCCACTAAGCCCCTTTTTTCAGGCACAGCATCAGCTCTCTCCTGCAGGGACACCAGCTCTATCTATTGTCTTGTGGTTGTCATCAACCTCTTCAATTCAATACCTCTTTTGTTGTTTTTAATTATTATTCATTATGTACATGTTCTGCTTTTTACTATTGTTCTAGCTTTCCTATTCCTGTAATTGTTCTTACCTGCCTCTTAATAAAAATATTTTTAAATATATGAATTATTGAACAAAGGTGCATATGTTTATTTAATCAATCAATCAAATATTTATGAAGCCTTTTAACAGCAGCAGTTGGCACAGAGTGCTTTCACAAGGCACCCAGCCTAAATCCTCAATGAGCAGGCAACAACAGTTTTGAAGCACAATGTCTAGGAAAATCTCCTTACAAGGGGATGACATTTAGGAAGAAATCTAGAGATGAACCAATCTCTGAGGGGTGATCAGTCTCCTAGCTGTGCCATGTGAAAATGTCTACAAGTTGCCTATAAATAGATAACTTCTGAGTGTAGTAGGATAATGAATATCTAAGAACACAAGTGAGGGAGAAAGGGTAAGGCCTTGTGATGTGTGCTGTGTTGGAACCAAACCATTTATCTATGTGTTTGGCAGCAGCATCTGTGCGAATTGTTTATATTCATTCTTCCCTTCTAAGCACTCTCAATGCTGGGAAAAACCTGAAATTCCATCACCCCTTTCAGGGCCTGAGACAGACTGAACTCCCCAAGTACTGTGGTTGAGTTGGGCAGGTGAAGGTGCTGCTGTGGCCACTGGACTCTGGAGCCCTCTCCCACTAGACAAGTCTTAGAGATATTAACATCTGGAGCATCTCATATCTGAGCATAAAAGCTGTTCACCTGGACTGTTGAAATCAGAATAATTATTTTGTTTAAAGTACTTTAAGAGTCACTTGATAATGAAAATTGCTACTTGAAGGAAATGTAAGTGTTGTTATTATTATTATATATGTTCTTTACCCTTAGTGGGCAGAACTGAAGCTTTTGCCGCAGAGACAATGTTAAATGTTACAATGACCTTTTCTATTACACCAGGCTGCTTTTCTTTGTTTGATCAGAGAAATGCAGCGTGAAAATAAGCTCTATGGTGCCTCTTAGTGGCCAAAGTAATCAGGCTTGAAGATGGAGGAAATAGAACTGTATCAGCCACATGATGTTCTCCCATGGTCGTCTTAATTCAAGTACTGTCTTTCTCTCTTCGCTTTCCCTTTTTCTACTTATCACATCTAACACTTTCCCTATACCCTTTCTCCTCTGTCTCTGTATTTACTCCTCTCCCCTGCTCTCTCTCCTGTATTTCTTTTTCTCACCCCTTTCTTCTCTCTCCCTCTATTCTTCTCATTGTTTATCTTTTCTACTCATTATTTTCTTCCCTCTCCCCGTCTTTTTTCTTCTTTCTTTGCCTCTCTCCACTCTTCCTCCCTCTACCTTTTTTTCCTTCTTTCTTATTCTGCAGGACTGTAAAGAGCCTCTGGACACGGGTGTCAGTGAGTACTCCTGTACGTTGGGCGTGGACCTGAGAAGGGGACGCAGGCGTTTCTCCGGCAACCTACAGTTGCCCCCGTTGTCGTGGCGACAGGCCGAACGTTCGCGAACCCCCGATGATGACTGGGTTGTCCGGCCCACCTTCCTCCCCTTCTGCCCCCCGCCCCGCATCGACATTACGCCGGTTGACCCCGAGTGGTGAGTACACACCCAATCAACTTCTCTTCCATTCATTTCCACCCTAATCCTTCGTTGATTTTTCGTTGAAGTCCAATTGAATCCCTGAGAGACTTACTGTACCATTTCATACAATTACTCCCATTACCACCATTTGTTAGACCAGGATTACCCACTGATATACCTATTATGGCTCCTTCTGGCCCAATTACTCTAACTATCCAGTGTTGTAACAAGTATCTAGCGTCTCTGAGGGGCACTGTTCTGATCTGTTGATGCTGCTGTCTGCTGAGAGAGCAGTTTAAGTGGGAACCCTGTTGAGAAGAGGGAACTCAAAGATCTAAGACATTCTCTATGTACACAAAAGGCCTGTTTCTCGCATATATTGTTCACAAATCTGTCTAAATCTGTGTTTGTGAGCACTGCTCCTTTGCCAAGAAAATCCATCCACCTCACAGGTGTGGCATATCAGGATGCTGATCTGACAGCCATGAGTATTGCAAAGGTGTGCCTTAGGCTGGCCACAAAAAAGGTCACTCGAAAATGTGCAGTTCCATCACACAGTCGTGTGGGTGAGCAGTTTGCTGATGTCAACGTTGTGGATCGAGTGGCCCATGGTGGTGGTGGGGTTATGGTATGGGCAGGCTTGTGTTATGGACAACGAACACAGGTGCATTTTATTGATGGCATTTTGAATGCACAGAGATACCGTGACAAGATCCTAAGGCATATTGTTGTGCCATTCATCCACGACCATCATCTCATGTTGCAGCATGATAATACATGGTCCCATGTTGCAAGGATCTGAACACAATTCCTGAAACCTGAAAACATCCCAGTTCTTGCAAGGCCAGCATGCTCACCGTACATATCACCCATTGAGCATGTTTGCAAATCGAGCCCCTTAGCTCTCCAATTGAAGTTCAGTAGAATCGTTAAAACTTGTCCATCCTGTCGCGGCAGCATTACTGTTAGAAATCAACCTAGTCATATATTAGTGTAATAATTATTTGCGTACCTGGTTGTCAAGGGAGAGTGTAGATCATTTGTTTATTGCAGCATATTGATAGTCTGTTCATGAGGTTATGGACCTGGTCTTCCTTACACAACCTCAATCACATCTCACGCAGTCTCTTCTCACTGTAATGTTGGTCACAAGCTGATATTTACATTGAGGGTCGTGATTACCTAGCAAAGCCAAGACAGTAACCCCCATGCCAACTGGTCAAAGTAAGAGCGCCACCTACATAGAAACTGAGAGGTTTCCTGTTATTCTCATTATCTAGGCACATTCACTTCTAATGAAACGTACATTCACATTATAGTTGTTAATGCTCAGATCCCACAGCGTATACGACTGCGTGTTCCAGGTCCTGCCATTATCCAACAACTTTGCACAGCCATTGAACAGGAGTGAACCAACATTCCATAGGCCACAATCAACAACCTGATCAACTCTATGTGAAGGAGATGTTGCACTGCGTGAGGCAAATAGTAGTCACACCAGATACTGACTGGTTTTCAGACCCCCCCGGCCCCCAATACAGTGAAACTGCACATTTTCAAGTGACCTTTTATTGTGGCCAGCCTAAGGCACACCTGTGCAATACTCATGCTGTCTGATCAGCTTCTTGATATGCCTCACCTGTGAGGTGGATGGATTATCTCGAAATAGGCATTTTGTGTACACAGAGAAAGTCTTAGATCTTTGAGATCAGCTCATGATAAATTGGGGCCAAAAACCAAAGGTTTGTGATTATAATTTTTCCAGTGAATGTTTCATTGAAATGTACATGTGCATAGATAATGAGAACAACAGAAACATCTGCGTTTAGATTCACTCTGTAGGTCACAGTCTGCCAACCTCCGGAATGCTGAATGTTTACATTGGCCATCTGGCATGGGGGTTCTCATGGAGATGTAATCTGTGCTAAGTAGACAAGCTCTTCAATGTATATAACCGCTAACAACCATCTTTACAGTAAGATCAGATGAACTAGTAATCTAGACAACCCACATATGCAGGCAGAGTCTTGGCATTTTTTTTGGCCTATGTTTCTTGCAAAGCATTTTACCAGCATTTGAGTGAGATTGTTTTGGAGAAAACATTTTTTATTTGCTTTTGGAAAAAATGGCAAATTTAAAACTGGCTGCAATTCTACAAATGTTGTCATGGAGAAAAAGGATATGGTGACATTTCTTTCATGTAATTCCACGTGGAAAGTGCAATCACTACAATAGGTTGTTGCTAGAATATCAACAGGAAGTGGTATTTCACAAAAACATGTTATAGTCTCTCTCTGGATAATGTACTTATTTGGTTTAAATTAAGATTAAAATATTTAATTTTATGGTGAATGAGCATTGTTCCTTTTTCTTAATTTGACTATTTAATTTACTTTTGCCACATTTTTAAAACATCCACCTGACAAAAATGTACACTTGTTTTGTTAGTCCAAAAGGATTTAATCTTTTGCCAATGGATTGCAGCAGCAAAGACTTTGGGGATCTTACGTCATTCTTTTAAAGTGACTCAGAAGAGTCTACTAAATGGCTCTGATGAATGGTAAGCAAATCTCTCAGATGCTTTTAGCCTGGGAAGTTTTGTGTAGCTGGAAGTTCAACTGGCCTGAGACTGTAAGATGTAGGACCTTTAACTGTCAAACAGTTGTTGGTGGTAGCAACCATTGATTCTCCCGAGGTTCTCCATCCGTCTATTTCATGTAATTGGCTGCTTTGTGTATTGCTAAAAGGATTTGAGCTCTCATAACATTGTATTGAGGTTCTTCGACTGCAAGACCTTACAGATCAAATGAATGATTAGCTTTTCAACAGTTGTTAGAATGTTTTTTTTCTTCCACTTCAATCATGAATGCAATGAACTCAAAATAATACCCACTCATTTGAAGATCTATTTTGTATGAAAGGGACAAAGGCTGACTTTCTAAGACCGAATATCGAGTCTGTAACATTATGAACAATCGAATATCAAATGCTGCAATAAATAATTGAATTACTCTCTCACTTGACGACCAGGTACGCGAATGATAATTTCAACCGCTATACGAAACTGCTGGTTTCTAACACTAGGGAACAGTATCAGACTATTTATCATCATTGCATGCTGATGGAAATTAAGCTTAGCATGGCAGGCAATAAGGCTAACATTAACCTTGGTTCAAAAATGTCAAACATTGCCAAAAGCATCCATAGCAAAATTGTTGCTTGTTTATAGTTGATCTTATGCCGTTGCTGTAGAGCGGGGCAAGAAACACTGAGACATTCAGGTTAATAGAGCAAGGGCAGTGTTTGACATTAAGTTAGGTTGTCCACCCACTTTGCTGTCAATTTGTTTTGAAGATGCTCTTTAAAATCTAGATCTTCAGAATATCTGGCAACAATGGGCATGGACTCTGTTAGCCTAGCTCTAAGTTCTAGCTTGTTTCATCATTTGGGCGCCAGGACAAAGAAGAAGTTTGACTGGGCTGAGTGAGATATTCCTGTATGTATGTGATGACCAAGAGACCAGAGGTGGCAGAACAAAATGTTTGTGAAGAGATGTAGTTTGAGTATAGTCCAAAGTTGTGGGAGACAGTTCCACGTTCTGCTCTTTAGGCGAGCACCATGGTCTTGAATTAAATGCAAGCTTCAAACTGTAAGCCAGTGGAATTTGCAGAGGAAATTCCACTGGTGTGGATATTTCAGTGGAGTGACAGGAGAATTTAGGAACGTTACACTAGACAGCCTGCGGCATTTTGGCTTTTGTTGTAGTGGTTTCATGTCACAAGTGAGGAGTCCTAGTGAAGGTGATTTGCATTCGCCTTGATGCAAAATGACAGGTGCCTGGATTATTACTTTTACCACATCTAAGTTCTGGGTTGGGGACACTGTTGTCAACAGGAATGGAGGGGTATTTGCATAGACAGGCGAGTCCATTGTTGTATTTTAAAAAAAGTTAAAGAAAATGTGGATTGCAAAAAGCTTAATCGGCATGGCCATAGCCATTGGTGCATAAGTGCATCCTACCTAACAAAGTACTCTTGTTTTTCATCAATGAGATTGCATACATTCTTGCTCCCAGGAAAGACCAGACTGCAAACAGCATCACTTAGCTCAAGGAAAACCTTACAATGTTAATCATTCTACTCATCACGTGTATTCTCCCAAGCCCTTACTATATGTAGAGGGATAGTTTGATTTAGATTCATATTTGGGTGGAATTACACATACCATGAGTTGGTCTTGAAGGTCCATTATAACAAGTAATTCACCTCTGTTCCAGCATGGAATTAGCATTATTAGCGTCGTCCAATTTAATGAATTGAAAGTGCGTCCCAAGCCACACAAACTGCATTGCAAGTGGAAATTAATTCAAAGAACAGTATCTTTTAAGTCATTTCACAGATGCTCTTATCTAGAGTGACTGATCATAGTGATTGCATACATTTCCATACCATTTTGTACAGGCCCCCAGTGGAAATCTAAACCACAACTCTGGTGTATATACACTGATGACCCAAAACATGATCACTACTCGTCTCCTAACAAGGGCACATTTCATAGTCTGGGTAGATTAGATGGTAAGCAAACAATCAGTTTGTAGCCAATGTTTTGGATGCAGGAGGAATGGGCAGGAGTAAAGAACTGAGCAACTTTGGTAAGGGCCAAATTGTTACAGCCAGACAACTGGGTCAGAGCATCTCTAAAATGTCAAAGCTTGTGAGGTTCTCCTGATTAGCAATGGTGAGTACCTACCAACAGTGGTCCAGGAAGGGAAAAACCACAAACTGGCAACAGAGTGTTGGGTGCCCAAGGCTCATCGATGCACATGGGCAATAAAGGGTTTCCTGTATGGATAGAAGGTCTACTGACAGAAGGTCTACTGTGGCGCACAAGTCACAACATTCTTTAATGATGGTTCTGGGAGGACTTTATCACAACACAGTGCATCGCACACTGCTGCATATGGGGCGGTATAGCCACAGACCGGTCAGCGTGACCATGATTACCCCTGGTACCACCGTTAAAAGTGCCTACAATGGGCACGCAAGTGTCAGATCTGGACCTTGGTGCAGTGGAAGAAGTCTGCCTGGTCTGATGAGTTCTGTTGTCTTACACATCATGTGGACTGTTTACCTGGGGATGTGATGGTACCAGGATGCACTGTGGAAAGACGACAAGCAAGCGGAGGGTGAGATGCTCTGGGCAATGTTCGGCTGGAAAACCCTGGGTCTGGGTATTTCTGTGGACTTCAATTTGAGACGTGCCACCTACCTTAACATCGTTGCAAACCAGGTACACCCCTTCATGGCAATGGTATTCCCTGGTGGCAGTGGCCTCATTCAGCAGGATAATGCGTCCTGCCACATTGCACACATTCCTCAGGAATGGTTTGGGGAAGATGAGGTATCAGTGTGTTGCCTTGGCCACCACATTCCCCAGATCTCAATCTGATTGAGAGTCTGTGGGATGTTCTGGACCAACAAGTCCAATCCATGGCGGCTCCACCTCGCAACTTAAAGGTCTTGAAGGATCTGCTGCTAATGTCTTGGTGCCAGATACCACAAGACAATAAGTACAACATGTAACAAATCCTATGTGCTATTTCCCAGCATACTTCACTGCATTTTTTTCCAGATTTGTTTGTTTAAATATCTTGGTTGTGAATGATTGGTTAATAATTTTATGTGACCAAAACAATTTTCCAACATTCCAACCTGTTGAATTGTACTTTAAGATAGTTGTTCCAGATAAGGTTATTGAAGTGGGACTAGCATACGGTCTTTATGGACATACCTTACATTTGGCTAAACTTCAATAGAGTTACACAACCCTATGTTTTTTTTCTTCTAAGAGTAGGACGAAACCTAGAGAGTAGCCAGATTATCGATTCTGTTCCATCCGATTAAGCTTCTAGTTTAGAAGTCCATCTACATCCCCCAAACCAGATTATTTTGTTGATAATAATGATGATTAATGTTATTGATAATGTTGCCAATGATAATTTTCTGCCTCTGTATTCAGCTTAAAGGATGTCTCTAGTGTCAACTCAATGACTGGAAGTCTATGGGAGAAGCTGGCTAGTCAAAATTCTGACATTGTGAAAGACGGGCAGGACCGTGTATAAAGGGCCTTTTTGCCAGAATACCAAATGGATCCATCAAAATACAACCATTTACAGTCAGTCAATTCGTGCTCTCAAACCTTGACTGTGGTATTTCAACTTAAACGAACATCCTGTGGTTTCTAACAAAAGGTTTCAAAAGGGTGGGAAGAGTGGAACACTTATTATCCACACACACACACACACACACACACACACACACAACAGAAGTGCTGATTTAACTGAACCTTTATCTGGATTGAACACCCTGCTCTGCTTTTGTGTGTGTTTTTGTGTGTGCATAGACTGTATTACAATGGATATACAGTGTCTTGACCCTTTAGTAAATGACAATGCATTTTGCTTCCTCTAACATAGTTTTACAGGTGGCAGAGATGCATTGACTCCAAGCAGCTGGAACGTATTATTTACACCTCCAGTGTCATAATGCTCCTGTTTTGTAAAAGGACCTGGACTGGGAACCTGTTTCAGTTTTTTCGCCTTTATAGCACATTAGCTCAAAAGAACTTCCTGTACTGTGACGGCCACCGAGAAATGTGAGATGAGGGACCACTGATTTCAGTGGTGAGGGTGTAAATAATCTATCACCTTAGTGTTGTTTTGGGTCCTGGATACTAAAGTCTGTGGTGAATGAAGTAATTACACACTGCAGGGTTTAAGCCCTGATTGCCATTTGGTTGAAAACATGTATATCTATCTAATGAAATAGAGTTCGCCCTCACCAATTACTTTGTGGAAGACCAATATTAACACTTGTGTTCCCATGTTCTACCAGAAGAGAGCGATGTCACTGTTCATATCCCTCTACGGTCCCCTTCATTCAGATAAACAGTTACTTTCTGTTGGCCAAGGTTATAGCGTGCATTTTCCTGTGTAGTATTGTTGCTCGTGCTTTTGGGAGAGTTCTCACATTGACTTGCATGGCTCGTTCAAAGCAAAGCTAACATATATTAACCGTTCTAGTTCAATGTGTTGATTATTAACAGGACGGCATTCAGACCTTTCTGCCCTATTTGGGATTAAATGATCACATTAGCTGATCTTTGTGCGCCGCTCTCCGCTAGGACTGAACCCGCTGCTTTAGGTCTCACAGCCTTCCCTGGCACGCCCACACGCTGAGTCTGCAAGTGGTATTTCTCTGAAGGCCTGAATGTGGAACACCTTTTGGGCCTCGATTCTGTTTGCATTGGATAGATTAGATTCAACTTTATTGTCATTGAACAGTACAACAAAATGCAGTGATCATCTAACCAGTAGTGCAAATAGAAGAGGGTAGAAACTTTATTAAGTATTGAGTATATGTGTATTACAAGTGGAATGTATAGATGAGAAAAGAAGGCAAATGCAGTATGAAATGTCAATACTAAATGTGCAATTAAGGCAAGTAGAGGAGGGTAGAACATTTTGAAGTGTTAACTATAGTGTATATTACAAGTAAGATACATAGTTGTGCGGGTACAAATGGCAATTCTAAATGGCATTCTTGATGTGCAAGAGGCAAATTGAAGGAGTAAGGTAATATGTGCACCCAAGATGCAGAGATGGCAGCAATGGGATCCATGAGGTTGACATGCTTCTCTGACATCTGTAAAAATGCAGATATGTGAAAGTTCTAAATGTGCAATAAAGGGAGTTTCAAGGTGCCTGTGCAACTGAAAGGCAGGAAGTTCTCAAGGTAGACACGTACCTGTAACAAATAAAAACTACCTTATCAGAATGTCAGAGTCTGGTAGTACAAAGGGAGTAGTGTAACAAGGTGCCTGAGAGGCAGGGGTGTATGGTTAGTGATGGTTCACAGTGTTGCAATAACCGTAAGTAGTAAATGTATGGTATATTATGTCACTTTGGTGATATATGATGCTGGTGGTGGGGGCTTCCAGTTTGGTAGGTGGGACTTTCGGTTTGCTGGGTATGACTTCCGGTGGGACGTATGGACTTCCTGTAAGGGCGCCAGTGTTGAGCAATGCTAAACCCCCGGGCATTTTACTACCAGTTTTACTATGCGTGTCTAGCATGGAGTTTTCCACAAGCACCGAATTTCGTGTGTGAGATCAATGACTCAATCTAGCTTGTGTTTGTGTAAGATATAAAGAATGGGTTAGGACTTTGGATTTTGGAGTGTTTCTGCCCAATTTCTTTTAACATGAGATGGGCCTTAAGATCACATCTGCCCATTGTAATAGTCCATAAAATAGCCATTAGTACAAACTAGTATATGCAGGTTGAAAAACACCCTGTGTTTCACACAAGGTTTGTAATCCTCCAAAGCACTACGGTAAACACATCACATGAGCAATGCTGTTATTCTGAAGGAACAAACAACGCCTGGGTTTGACCAGAAATTATTACTAGGTTGATTACATGGTTAGGTGTAAAATAAAACGGATGACTTTGGTACATGTGTATGTATGATCAACCATTATTCGTGAAATCAAAATGGGTAATTCAATTCAGCTTTATACTCTGAGTTGTAGTATATGGCAAAAGGTTACAAACGTACCCAGAATCGTTTTCACCCTCTTCCAGTCTGTAGCCTTGATGTCCCCAATGTCTGTTGCTTGTTCTGATGAACTGCCATCTTTGAAACTTTCAGTATGGATGCATCCTGACGCCCACTGTATCCTTCTGCCAGTGAAGTAGGAATTGAACCCTACTTTTCCTCACTCAAGGCTTTTCTTTTCAACTCTTTTGTCATGCTGAATAGTTATTTTTTTTAATTGAAATTACCTTGAACTGTTTTTGACATCCAGCTGGTCCTATTGCAAGAGGATAGGGATGACCAGAGCAGTGGTTTATCTACTTTACCTCGTTAAATTAGATTTGGTTCAGGTATTCACATAATCAGTACATAATTATGTGAAATGAGGTGTGTCTGTGTTGGCATTTTACAGACACTGGTATGAAATGGCTACCATACTTGTAGGGATGCTTATTTTTGAAACATTTGTAAACTCAAAATGTTGTCTGCAAATTGGTAGAATTGTTTAACAAGCCACTATGCTTACAAATTGTAGTATTTATGAGTTCACGAATACCTGTTTGTGTGTGCGTGTGTGTGTTGTGTGGATGCTGGGACTCCGGAGTAAGATTTGTTGCTTTCTTGTAATGCAAGTTGTGAAATCCAAATTTGAGTGATGTTTTATGTACTTATGTTTGTTAAATATTGTTTGAAGAGATTAATGGGTATATAGTGACAATAGCCAGCGTTTATATGTAAGCAGATGAGTTTGTCTTTAATAGATTAAATGAAATGACGTGATGTCACAGCTGAGCTGCAATAAATTACGAGAACGGTGTTTCTACCGGACCGAAAGTATCAATCTTTTTTTGGGTCAAATGCAAACAACTATCTGAACTAACTAGTTAAGCTTTAGCCACAATTCTAATAATTTTAACCATTATAGTTCTAATGTGAAGGACGATGACGCATAACCAATGACACAGTTAAGAGGCGTAACCTTTTGGCGGCATCCCGGCTGTGTTGTCATTATTACATCCGTGGCTGCCACAGAAGACAAATCTGTTGTTTCCAGCGCAGAGTAGGCCGTTTACATAGTAAGTACAAGTTATTTCATTTGATATAATTTAATAATATAATTTAAATTTTGCCTCAATTATAAACTGTAACAAATGACACATTTGAACTTTTCCAGAAGGTATAAAACAATTACATGATGGAGCAATCCAAACACTTAGCTTTTATCGGTCTTTCATATGGTCTGTTTTATATCTCTGGTTTAGATGGAGTGGAACTAAACCCAAGCTTGTATGGAAAACACATTTTTGGATCTTCAAACCTTGGTATGCAGGCTTTTAACATTACTGATCATTAACTTAGACTAAGTAGCAGTATATGCTTTGTCTTCTGTTACCCCTGTTTGTTTTTATTTCAGACCATGACATTTTACACATCCTGAACAGATACTTTTTGTGTACGTCTAACAATTTACAGATATTTTCGGCGTTTTACTAGAATGTGATTAATGTTAAGACAATATGCATACAGCTGAATCTTTTTACTCTTATCAACCAACAGATTGAGGGCCTGGTGATGATGCTTACTACATCACCATAATGGCTTCAGTTATGGACCCCCCACATTGTGGCTGCACAGCGTCAGGGGATTTTTGTTAGCCCCCATTACACAATGCTTGAAATCTGAAGGTAATACATATTTAACAGTCAACGTGTCAAAACTGTGATGTGATGTGTTTGAGATGGAATATTATTTTAACTTGTAACTGGATTGTAATTTAAACGGGAAGCTGGAAAAATGGCATGAGATAATACTAACTTCAGGCCAGACACCGGACCAACCATCAACATCTACACATAATAAACAGACAAATGAACTGGCCATGACTTTGTTACACAGTGATTGACATTAATCCTCCGATGCAATTTTACATTTTTTACATGACATATTTGACTCCGCTACGAACTCTGTGACGCAAACTCATTGCAATAACCCAGATGATTTCAAAGGTTTCAGGTCTTTAGCACAATGTGGTGGTGGCAGTGATGTTAGAGTAAAAAAATATAATGAGTTTGATACATTTCCAAAATACTGTTGAAGTTGGTGATTTTGGTGCATACTATGCAATCATTACGGAAGGCTTGGATACTTTGATTGTTAGAGCTTCAGACTTTGTACAAGGGCCTGGTGATCACCTGCATATTGAGTCATTTGGTGAATCTCTGATCTCCCCGTACATGTGACCATGAGAGCAGATGAATATACTGAACATATGTTTGGTTATTTACTTGAAAGTGTTATTTAGACTAATGCCGAGATTTTGATTGATGAATCACTAGAGCTAGTGGTACAAATTGCCAACAACCATGAGGGTGGTGCCCCGTGGTGTAAAGCTCAAACACTACTGATGGATCAGATTATCAATAAAAATAAAGGCATTCATATGTGGTGTTGAATAATGATTCTACATGTTTTTCCATTGGTTTGATGGGTATGTTGAACCCACAGTACACATGCTGAGGCCCTGGTTAGTGGTTGCGAGCTAGATGTTGGAGTTGGTTTAGCGTTTGATGATTGTGTGACAAACACAGATGTTGTTTGGTTTGAAAAAATGAAAGGGTGTAAAATGGTTGTCTTTCATCGAACACAGTATGGTCACTTAACCAAGTTTCAAAACAGCGACGACCCCCACCATGGAACTTACATGAGATCCATTTCTATGGTATCATAAATCTGAAGGGTATTCTGGGTGTGTCATATGTCTGTGTGTGGTGTTATACAGGTTTTAACACACACAGTGATTATGGCTGTAAACATAGCTGTAGTAAAGATTGTCATGACCAACCTTGTAACACAAAACAGTGCCCAGACTGTAAGCGGATATATTATTCTGACTTTTGTTATGGCCATTGTAAAGTGTTTAAGTTCCACAAAGTTGCAATGCCTTGTGTTAGCAGGTATGACCAAAAGAAATATTGTGTCAATTGCGCTAAGTGCACAGTGCATAGCTAACGTGTCCTGATTGTAACATGGATCTGACGGTTGAAATGAATCATCTGTGTTTAATAAAACCCTCTAAACCCGAGGACCCCAGTGAGCGCTACATATTTTATGATTATGAGACAACTGCCAATCCTATAAACGGTATACAGACTGCCAATTGTGTGTGCGCAATAAGCTTTGATAACGAGACATGGTGTTCAGCTGGAGATGGTTGGGTCGCTGCTATTTTCCAAAAGTTTAAGCATCCAAAATATTCTGACCACACCTTTATAGAACACAACTCAAAAGGTTTGGATGGTTACATCATGATGCAGTACCTTGCTAACAATGGAACTGGCATGACACTTATTGCTAATGGTAGCAAGCTCATGATTTTTACAGACAGCACATTCAATCAGAGATACCTTGATAGTCATCGCTTCCTACCGATGAAGCTGGCGGCTATGCCACATGCTATGTGTTTTAAGGATTCGAAAAAAGGCTATTTTTTAAAGTTTAACATTACTACGGTGTGAATACCATGATGGCTAACGAATTATGAATTTTTGCAATGGTACGAAACAGTTTCCACAGACACTTTTGTCATGAAGGATCAAATAAAGGCTTACTGCATGAATTATATAGTCATCTTGAGAGAGGGTTGTATGCGCTACAGACTTAAGTTCCTGGAGTGTGGTGGTGTTGACCCATTCCGGTTAATTACGATTGCTTCAGCTTGCATGAAAGTCTTTTGCAACAGATTCCTCACCAAGGAAACACAATTACATTGGTCCTCAGACAACTACTATTGTTGTCAGAAGACATTCTGAAACGCCTCTGGTGAGAATGTATCGATACAGCACGCCCTCAATCGGGGTGAAATGAAAATCGGTGCCTACAAAGTTTAATGGATATGCTGAATGCAATGATGTGTGCACTGCCTATGAATTTCTAGGTTGATGTTGCACGGCCACCCAAAGTGTCTTTGTTTGACAAGCACCAACCCTGTGACAAACATTCAGAACAGTAGCTGGCAAAGATTGAGGCTTTAAATGAACAACACAACATACCTGTTCAATACATATGAGTGTGTGAGTGGAATCAGCTTAAAAACACATCCGCAGATATCAAAGCTTTCTTGA
Organism: Esox niger; assembly: GCA_016801105.1. NCBI lineage: Eukaryota > Metazoa > Chordata > Actinopteri > Esociformes > Esocidae > Esox > Esox niger. The sequence continues at coordinate 24,753 of JACXGJ010002607.1, read as the reverse complement.
AGACTTTTGATGCTCCAGAACGCCTTGACCGTTGGGATGCCCTTAAGTTTATGGCTCAAAAACGGGAGACTATTCAGTATAACGATGTCTGTAGTCCTTACCTATTCTGGAAAAGACAAAGACATCTGATTGGGCACCCAAACATAATCTTTTGAGATTTCAAACCACTAGACACATATTTCTGAGCTGTTAGGGCTACCGTGTGTCCACCAAAAGGCCTTTGCCACCCCGTTTTACTGCACAGGGTCTGTGGTAAGATGTTCTTCCCCTTGTGTAGATTATGTACGGAGACTGAAAACAGGTACAGTGGTGAGAAGAACAAGTATTTGATACACTGCTGATTTTGCAGGTTTTCCTACTTACAAAGCATGTAGAGGTCTGTATTTTTTACCATAGGTACACTTCAGCTGTGAGAGACGGAATCTAAAACCAAAATCCAGAAAATCCCATTATATGATTTTTAAATAATTAATTAGCATTTTATTGCATGACATAAGTATTTGATCACCTACCAACCAGTAAAGAAAAGAAAAGCAGAACTTAATATTTGGTACAGAAATCTTTGTTTGCAACTACAGAGATCATACGTTTCCTGCAGTTCTTGACCGGGTTTGCACAGACTGCAGAAGGGATTTTGGCCCACTCCTCCAAACAGACCTTCTCCAGATCCTTCAGTTTTCGGGGCTTTCGCTGGGCAATATGGACTTTCAGCTCCCTCCAAAGATTTTCTATTGGGTTCCGGTCTGGAGACTGACTAGGCCACTCCAGTACCTTGAGATGCATCTTATGAAGCCAATCCTTAGTTGCCCTGGCTGTGTGTTTTGGGTTGTTGTCATGCTGGAAAACCCAGCCACAACCCATCTTCAATGCTCTTACTGAGGGAAGGAGGTTGTTGGCCAAGATCTCGCGATACATGGCCCCATCCATCCTCCCCTCAATACGGTGCTGTCGTCCTGTTCCCTTTGCAGAAAAGCACCCCCAAAGCATGATGTTTCCACCTCCATGCTTCACGGTTGGGATGGTGTCCTTGGGGATGTACTCATCCTTCTTCTTCCTCCAAACACGGCGAGTGGAGTTTAGACCAAAAAGCTACATTTTTGTCTCGTCAGACCACTTGACCTTCTCCCATTTCTCCTCTGGATCATTCAGATGGTCACTGGCAAACTTCAGAAGGGCCTGGACATGCGCTGGATTGAGCAGGGGGACCTTGCGTGCGCTGAAGGATTTTAATCCATGACGGCGTAGTGTGTTACTAATGGTTTTCTGGATTTTGGTTTAAGATTCCATCTCTCACAGTTGAAGTGTACCTATGATAACAATTATAGACCTCTACATGCTTTTTAAGTAGGAAAACCTGCTAAATCTGCTGTGTATCAAATACTTGTTCTCCCCACTGTAACTGATTGTTCACATGCTGATTCAGAAAGTGCTTTAACTGGTTCCTGGATTTCTATCGAGCTGGTTAAGGCTGTTGAGGAAGGTTATCGCATTGTGAAAATATTCAAAGTTTGGGATTTCACCAGGACATCAGATCTTTTTGCAGATTACATGAGAACATTCCTGAAGCACAAGCAGGAAGCTAGAGGCTTCCGACCATCTGTGGTTGACGTTGATGCTAAAGAACAGTATATTCGTGAATATCATGAAAATGATGTGCGGCTTGACAAGGAAAACATTGTTGTAAACAGATCCAGACGATCTTTGGCTAAATTGGCAATAAATTGTTTTTGGGTTAAGATGGGTGAGCGGACTAACCTTATGAATACAATGTTAATTATAGATCTGGAGGAGTTTCGCCACTACCTTTGTTCCAGTAAAATAGAAGTTGGTCATTTTTCTTTCATCTCAGGCACAGTAGCGATGGTACAGTGGCATTGCACAAAACGGACACCGATCAAACCACGTAACGTTCACAACAGCTTATGCTAGACTTGTATTGTATTCACCCTTGGGGAAGTTGGATAGTCACAGATTCAATGATCTTTGTCACATGCCATGTGGATTGGGTACCCCCTCTGGGGGCATTCTTAGGTGACTTGACCAATGAGTTACCAGATGGTGACAACATCGCACAGTTGGTTAGTGGTGGGCCAAAGATGTACGGTTACAAAACTGTTAAATATCTAACCTGTCTCAAAGCAAAGGGCATTACTCTCAACAGCTACAACACAACCATGGTTAATTTGGAGACGCTAACAGGACAGGTTGATAACTTTATACGAGGGCGAAGGTGGTGATGATGATCGCGTCCTTGCTAATGCAGACACAATTGTGAGAGATAAAAGAACATTCACACTGAAATAGAGAGTTGTGTCTAAGCATTTCAGAGTTGTGTACAACAAACGGGTACTGCTCCCCGATTACAGCACAAGGCCTTACCTATACTAAGACTCATTCTCGGATGTGTAGTGGTTTTGACCCACAACTTCAACACCCATTCAGCTTTGTCATTAGCGGCCCCAGAAACTCAGCGGCCCCAGTATTTTGTTAAGAAGTTGTTGGATAATGCTGACGTTGTTTTCCACAAATAAATTCAGAATATTGTCTGAGTTCATTCATGTTGGCAACTGCTGTCTGACAAAATGTTGAGGTTGAGGGAGATTACTTTTATAGAAGGTCTACCAACATCGCTGTGTGCTGACAATCTTTTACCGATTCAGAAAAACAACCTTTTAATTATTGACGATTTTATGAAAATTACATTAGAGAGTTTGGAGATGGAGAGTTTTCACACAATATTAACACCACCGTAACCTGAGTGCCATTTACCTTGTCCAAAACATGTTTGTTAAAGGCAAATCTAGTAGAACTATTAACTTGAACACCAATTAATTTATCTTGATTAAAACCCCCTGTGACAATCAGCCGATTAGTATTTTGTGCACACAGATATGCACATCCACCTTTTGGTTTTACTTATTGACTTTAAAGCTACAACACCAGAAGACTACGGTCTGAGATCAGGATTTTTTTCCAGGGATTGGCCTGTCATGTACGTTCCTAAGAAAATCTGATCATGTCTAAATGCATTCGTAGATATTTACCACTTCTGAAGATATTTATTTAAGTCACCGGCGTGTCAACAAAAAGTTATTTTAGAATCAGCTTCTACCGACCTCATTCTATCACTCTTTGAAACAGCTCTTATTCTAAGGCGCGGAAATATACCCTTAACAACAATGCTGCTCCGAAAAGAGACAAAATGCCAACATTGTATATGTGTCTAGAAAGAACACTTCAGTCACAAAGAAAAGAAAAACCACGTGGAACATGGATCATGTTCCGAAGTTTTTTGCCTCAACATCAACACTGTCAGAATCCAAAACGACCGGCATCTGTTGAAAATGAACTGGACTCATCGATTCGCAAGCAAAAAGATACTCTGCCATTTTACAAAGATTCTTGACTATTGTGAGACAGGGGGAGCTTGACACAAATACACTGACTAAGTCTACCCGGGTCTGAGACTGGGCCTGATGTAGCAAACATGACTGAGACTAAGCAAACTATTGACCGAAATGTTAACCTTGGATAATGTGCCTTCGAGGTGTAGGAAAAATGTTGGATATATTCTAAATAAAATGCTCATGTCTAAATATTTGACTTCATGGACTTCAAATGGGGAATTCATTTTCAAAGGAGAGATAATGAAAGGCTCGCACCTGTTGGATCTGGTTAAAAGTGTGACTGTATCCAATAAAATTGCTGATGCTAGAAGGTCTTTTGGGTGGGGTGGCCATGGCATTTCTCAACATGCATTTTACAACTATTCAAAATGAGCTTGTAAGGTGTAAAATAAATTTGTACAAACATCTGACAACACAATGGATAATTTTGCCACACCCCTGGCACCTACTTCCAGCACCATTCGCCCTGCAACTGGTTATCAACCAATCAGCCACATCTTCATCCACTTATCCGGTCGTGTGGGCAGCAGCTCTGTCTTGAGCCGTATCAATCAACCAAAGCTTTCTCCCCTAATACAGGCCCAACAAAATGTCTTCCATTTAAATGTGTTTTTATTTAATTAATAATTTATGATTCATTGTCAGAGTGAATGGTTTTGCCTTGAATAATTTTTGTATGGAAAATACTCTGTTAACATCAATGTGGTTTTACAATAGGTTTTATTTTTTATAATAATGCAGACATAAACATGATTCACTTTTGCATCTCTATTTCTTCATGAACCATGTCACAAATTAAACGATTCTCAGCATGCTATATACAATTTTACATTTGCTTATCACGCTCATTCTGTTAATCTTGGATACATACGTTGAGACAAGCACATTATCTTTTTGTAAATCATCAGTATAAAAAGTCATAGCATCTTTATCTCACACCTCTTCATCATTGGAAAGAACACAGAATGTCGTCCACATGGTTGACATCATGTCCTGAACTTGGTTCAGATCTGTATTCCCCGCACTCAGAGGTTTGCAGAAATGCACTGATTGACTCGGGAAAATACGTAAAGCCTGGATGGTTTCCAAAGCTGTCGGCATACCTTCCAACGCCATCATCTGGGATGTTAATAGCCAGCCAGTGCTCCTCAGGATGATTGCTCGGATGTGCAATAACAATAATCATAGATGCAACATCTCAGATGGGTCCACTAGGTTGTTGGTTGCATGCCAGCACACCATAGAAATGAGTCCTAGAAAAGAAAAGTCACCGCACCGGTAAACCCTGAAGTATTCATTTCCATGTGTAGTCTCCGGTTTGACACTTCCGCTGGTTAACTAGATGTCTTTATACACACTCTTTCAATTGGGTAATTGGCAGTGGGTGAATGTAGTGCTTGAGCATGTCCAAGTTTCACAGATGGTGAAACAGTCACTTTCTTGTCAGAGAGGGACGCAGATAATATATGCAAACGATAACACACATCCCTTGTCCCCATAAGACAGAATTCGTCTTTTCAGCGGACCATCCTGACCTTTATGTCAACAGCGTTTAAAATGAGTTTCTCTTGAAAGAAGAATTCACTATGAACAGGGCCGACCATTTCGAATGTTGTACAATCCGCTGAATAGGCAGCCCTTTTCCTGAGTCCATCGATCTCGTCTGCAGGGTCTGTAACATCTGTGACCTGCGGCATCCTTGAAAATCAAACCAATGTGTCTTTAATATATCACATCCATATTTCAGAATTATTTCTATAACAGCTCTCTAAAGGTAGGTGTTGCTACTCTGGCTAATTTAACGAGTGTGAAAATTGTGTGGGTATTGGACAATTGATAACTCCAACGTGCTCCGGCATCAGTATTAGTTCTGTCCGGTTTAGTGACTTTCACACGTAGGTACAGCGAAGTATTGTTTAGGTCAACGTAGTCTTCGCCATTTCCTGAAATAAAGAATATCATAGGGGCTGCGTCTGATATTGCAGATATAGTTGGTATTTCAATTTATTAAGTTTTCTCAGTAGATGTCTATGTGAATGGAACTGTGAATGAATCCAATTATATTTTCATCCCTTAACAGACATACGATGTAGGAGTGCCATCTTCCTAAAATATGTTCTCAATCAACCTTGCAGTGTTCCGATTGAGTGTCTCTTTTAACCGTGGCTCTTGTTTTTGTCGCATTCTTGTGTTTTTTACTATTTTGTAGGATCCTCCTACCGGGTGGTCTCTTTCTAACACCTCGAGTCATGACTATCAAGCCTGTTCCATGCTACTGTTTTGTTTGGTGTGCCATAACATTGCTAACAACCTCGTCAATTGTTTTCCCATGCTTCAACAAAGGTATTGCTGTCCGGAAAAGCCCTTGAAAAAGACCCCCTAGACCAGCCCCATACAGTGCTACCATGATACCCTGGTAAACCGTTAACGGCCTGTGTTGTGTGGTATTCAACATGCCTTTGAGGATCATCGTAGAGTTTCTGCATCTTATAGTCTAAAAGATTGTTAAAACAGATCTGACGTGTAATTTTGCAATCACCTTTCCCACTACGAATTAAACCAACTATTTCTGGTCAGATTTCACTTCAATACAGATCTCATCAAACAGACTCTTACTAAGAGTTACGTATTGTTGCTTGTTGTAGGTCACTGTGACAACTTCGTTCTTTCGTATAAATGTTAATCTCTGCCACTAGTTTTCCCATGCCGTTGTAATAACCGGTGTTGAGTTCAATACCTGGTGTTGGGTATTGGAATTCGCTCAAACATACTTCCCAATCACCTTTCAAATCTATACCTTTGGCAGATTTTGTGGTATAACTCAAACTCAAATTGTTTGGATAGACATGTCTCGACGAGTTACTGGGCAGCGTTATGTTGAAACCACCGTCACCCATGCTGATCGCAGTCAATGTAAAGGACGTGTTTCATCCAGTTTGTTGGTCAAGGACTTGTTCCGGTGCTATCCAACCAAGCCATTTCACAAGACTCATTTTCTTCCCTTTCTGTACTTTCACATCCAGAAGTGCTACCACTTTAAAAGTTTTATCCTTAGCCAAGATTATTTTCAGTAATTCCGGTTCATAAAAGATCCCATCGATCAAATTACCATTGTAATCTTTTATTCGATATAAAAGGGCGGCACTCGTGGAATGCATTCTGTTATTGTAAAATATTCATCTGTATACCCTTTTTCATATCCTTTTGTGAATGCCCCTCTCATCTTTAAGTCTCATAGTATCCCCAACTCAGAACTTGTAATTTAGAAAGAAACCTAGAGAGGAATTAGGCTCAGAGGGGTGATCAGTCCTCTTCTGGCTGGAGGACTTTGGACAGGGACCGCAACGAGTCAAGCCTGGTACTCCGCAGGTGTGGGTCAAAACCTCATGTCCTCCTAAGTTTAAAACGACAGGGAAAGCCCAGGATATGGCCCAACAGGCAGGACATCAATCCACCCACATTGCCAAGCATCAACCATGGGGACACCCACCAACCGCAATCATCCATAATGAGGGCCGAGTATTGCCTGCAGAGTATAGCCCGATTGCAACAGAGAGACAACAACAAGCCAGTCACTCCGCCTGCAAATGGCATTGGAGGGAGGGCATCCCTGTGGCGAGGAGAGCCCACCTGGCAAGAACCAGGTGGGCTCTCATGGCTGGATCATTTCAGCGAGATAAGTAGGAGCAAGGCCATGTATTGATTTATAGGTTCACAATAAAACCTTAAAATCAGACCTAACCCTAACAGGCAGCCAGTGTAAATAGGCTAGTACTAGAGTAATGTGTTAATATTTTTTGGTTCTAGTTAGGATTCTAGCAGCCGTGTGCAGCACAAATTGAAGTTAGCAAGATTATTGCTGTAATCTAATCTTGAAGTAACAAAAGCATGGATTTGCTTTCCTGCATCAGTTTTTAAAAGAACGTTTTACATTTGTAAAATATTTCAAAAATATGAAAATAAGCAACTCTTGAGATTTTATATGTTCATCAAGGGAGAGGTCAGGGTCGAGGGTAAAGCTGAGATTTCTTACAGTTTTTTTGGGATATGACCCTGCAGCGGCCAAGGTTCACAGTGAGATCTGCTAACAAAACCCTTTGTTTCTTGGATCCAAAAACGAGCATTTCCGGAGTTGAAATTTTGGAGTTTCTACATGTTTCATCGAAATATATAACTTTGTCATCAGCATAGCAGTGAAAATTTACTAAAATTGATTCTAGATTACATGCCAAGAGGCAGCATATATAGTGAGAACAATAAAGGGCCCAGGACTGAGCCTTGAGGAACACTAATACATACATTTGATTTAAACCAGGCTAGAACATTCCCATGTAGCCCAATATGGGTTTCCAATCTCTCAAAGAGAATGGAGTGATCAATTGTGTCAAAAGCAACACTAAGATCAAAAAGCAACAGGCCGGATGCGGAACCTTTGTCTGAGGCCATTAGAAGGTCATTTGTTACCTTTACAAGTGTAGTCTCAGAACTATGACGGCGTCTGAAACCGGACTGGAGCAATTCATAAATGTTATTTGTCTTCAGGAAGGTATTCAGTTTTTGGGAAACACATTTTTCAAAGATTTTTTAGAAGAATGAGAGGTTCGATATTGGCCAATAGTTGTTAAATCTGTCTTGATCCAGATTCGATTTTTTTAGAAGAGGCTTAATTTCCGCTATATTTTTTTTAGTGAGTTTGTTACACATCCGGAGGAAAGGGAGCAATTTAGAGCACTGAAAAAAGCTCCTTAAGAAATGTTGTTGGAATCGGGTCTAGTTGACAATTTCTGGGTTTAGATCTCATTGCAAATTTTGTAAATGTGTCGAGCGATACAGGATCAAAAAGTTCCAGTGTCCCCATTGACACCTGGTCTGGTAAGTTCAGGACAACGGACAATTTTGGGGACTGTAATTATTTAAGGAGGAATCAGTTATTTGTTTGCTAATTTTGATGATTTTTTCATCCAAGAAGTTAATGTATTCATTACAGCTTCACCTCAATCAGCTTAGAGAAATATGCTGATCGAGCAAATATGATTGCTTTTTGGTATTTGAGTGTGCTGTCTATCCAAGCTAGCCTGAATACTTACCGTATTTTTTGCACTATAGGGCGCACTAGATTAAAAGGCGCACTGTCAATGAATGGTCTATTCGATATTTTTTCATATATAAAGCGCACTGGACTATAAGGCGCATTAAGCGGGGAAAAAAAACAGTGAGATAAGTCAGTCACTGTAATATTATGGTGAAGCACAGTATGTATTACTCTGCGACGCTCCTGGCTACGGTAGCCGTAATGCTGCAAGCGGTGTGGCTTTGTAGTTTACCAAAGTCGTACTAAAACATTTTGACCTAGCGCCGTGAGCGCCATGTACCACACAAAATCGCTTAGAGGTCAGTAAGCAAAACCAGAATTAATCCATATATACGGCGCTTCGGATTATAAGGCGCACTGTCGTTTTTTGAGAAAATTAAAGGCTTTTAAGTGCGCCCTATAGTGCAAAAAATACGGTACATCTTTGTGGAGTGCCACTTTCGCTCCAATTTTCTGGAGGCTTGCATTTCTCGTCATTATTGCACAAAACCAGTCTATCATTTTCTTTGCAAACGTCAACAGGCTTCATCTTAATAGACCGATGGTAGCTATGGTTGTAAACATGAACTAAACCTTGAATAACCTCAACATTGTGTTGACTGTTTGCAGCTGTGAGATACCGCCACATTTGTGATTGAATTGTTTTATTAAATCTCTCAACGATACTCGCTTTGCCGAAATTTCCTTTAACAAAATTATTTATGTTTGTCACGGTTGTGTAGTGTTAGAGCGGAGGAACCAGGCGCAGGCAGAGTGGCAGTCGATGTGATATTTTAATTTAAAATAAACACTGAGCACTTAAACAAACTGGGTGAAAACAAAGGCAGAAACAAAATGAAAATCATCAACAATAACTCTTTAAAATGTATTACTACAGGCCTGTGTAGCGTGTATGTATCCTGGGCAAGTAGCCAGTCATTTGACTCGCCATTTTTGAGGATCTCTCGGTTTTCTCAGAGTATGCTTTTTTCAAACCCTCTCTAAACACATAAGCACCAGGGTTTGCAAGGTCGTAGTAAATACTTTTCATAACCTGTCCAGCATTTGGTCAATAATGAAAAGTAATACATGTCTAACATAGATTTTTTTGGAATTACACGTCTTCAAAGAATTTCAGAAACGTTATACAAACATTCAGATTTCTGCTGATTGAAAAATATGTGAATGTTTTAGAAATACAACCTACATCCTTTACATCATTACTCAGAAATATTATCACACAAACTTCTTACATATGTAAACACGCATAACATGTGTCCAATTTGAAAGCCTTTGTTGTCAACATTTGAAAATTGTAGCAGATTATACATGAGTTGTTTTATAATGTCTACATCTACATCAAATTCACTCTTGATAGCCTTGTGCATCAACTTTTTAATTGCTAAAGCCACATACAGACTGTTTAGATACATGTAAACACAACAACTGAAGTTACCCAGCAGGCTCTTTGTTTTGGTCACACCAAGATATTACTGCGCTGCGTACAGCTTCCACAATAAATGTATCCATGTATTCATCCTTATTCTCACTCAGTCTCTGTGTGATATTCGGCTCCGACTTGAGTTTGAGCAGAAAGTTCTTGGCTGCCGCGTGAACTTCTGTCATCCGTGCTTGAAAACCAGATGCATTCAAAGCCTTGACCAGCACGCTTCAGTTATGATGTCAAAACAGTTTCCACAATGTCATCATAATGAGTCTAAAAGAAAATCTGCTAGCTCCAGACATGAGTGTCCAGCTTGGGTGGTCCACTTCACATTCAGTGCATGCCTTGTTGAGAATAGCCGCAACAATGTTTTCCAGCATCACACCCAATGTGGCTTTGATGATATTTAAAACATGCGGTGCAAGGCTTTTGCCCATTTTGTGATAACTCTTGTCAGCATTTCAAAGGTATGATAGATAGAGAGGTTCTAGCTGAGCACCAGGTTGGTCAAGCCCATGGTAGTTTCTTGGTTGGTATGACAGTGGAATCAAGCTGTCAGGGTCCGGGGTACCATAGCAAGGTTCAGCATTGTCATCCAAGGCGTCTCACAGCCAGTCCTCAGCCTTGGGTTCTTTGAACTTCAGGTGGTTGTATTCTTGAGCCGTGTTTCAGGAGATAGTCACCGGCGATCTGTCTGTTTTTATGCTGTGTTGAGGACTGTGTTAGCTTAAGGCGGGGCTTCAGGGTTTTACATCAGTCGAACAGTCCACTGTCATTTCCATACATTGTCAGGAAATAGATCCAATCTCACTGAGTCATACTGCTTTGTTCTCTCGATTTACTTTAAACAGTACATCTACTGTATTATGTGTGACCTGTTTTGGGCCCAGATAAAACACTTCGAACGGTGGTCCATGAACTGGCATTTGAAAACCATTTGATCGGTCACACCAGCCTTAAACTCTTGGCCTTTGGGTCATTCTTAAAATGCAACCTCCGGTATCTCAGGGTTAAACATTTATCCACCGATCCGCACATTGTCCAATTTCCTCTCATGCGCCAACATATTCCGGTGTAGTTCATGATTTCTAGTTCAACTCTGCATCTGTTTGTTGATCGTGTCTTTGCTGTCGATTTGTAATCTCTTGCTGAGAAGCATGTTCGCTCTCAACGTTGTTTTCTGCACAATCCGCCATGGTTTGTAATCTGTACGTAAGTTAAGTCAGGCAAAACTGAATGACCATTTCCGGGATCTGCGTGGTTTAATTACACCGACCACGCCAACCACCTATCACCTCATACAACATGTAAGGTTTACACCCTCTTGTTGTAGGACATGTGTTATAGCACTTATTGGAAGATAAAATGCTGGGGAATTTAGCGTAGCTGAACCCTAGTGCCCTTTTGTTAAACATCAAACATCTTCCCGCTGATATATCGCCTTTTAATTGCCTGGGAATTTTACATTCCAGATCCCTAAGACCCATTTGTGTCATGTCCTGGCTATGCCCCTAGCCATCTCTACACTGGGCTGGGGCCATAGTCAGGACAGGACAAAAGAAGGTGCCTCTAGGCACCTCTATTTTAGTTTGATCTCCCCAATTGGAGGCAACAATCCACACCTGCCTCCAATTGGGGAATGCATTTAGGTGCACATTTCCCCACACTCTGTGTGGATTATTTTGGTTTGTCAGCTGTAGGCTATACTACCCAGTCACGGTAAGCTGCATTCCTTTTGGTTTCTTTACTGTAAATAAAAACTATGGCATACTACCACCACTTCGTCTTTGCGCCTGTGTCCTTCAACCAGCTTCATGACAATTTATTAAACATCAAACATCTCCCACCATTTATAACACTTGTCTCGGGTGTTTATTAATCACTGCAAAACATCAAACATGAACACAACAATTCAATCATAAATTACAAAGTCACCGGACATGCATACATGATTCCGGAAGATCCGCGCTTACACACGTCATACAGGAAGTCCATACGTCACAGCGGAAGTTCCACCCAGCACACCGGAAGTCCCGTCCACCAGGGTCATGAATCACCAAAGTGACAGAATATACCTTATATTTACTACTATCGTACCCTCTACCCGACGTGCGTGTGTGCGTGCGTGTGTGCGTGCTTGTGCATACTCACATTTTATTAATGTTATGATCATCTCGAAATCTGTGTGTTAAGATGTGAATGCGTTCTCACCAAACAAATGTCTTAATCGCCTTCCCTCCCTTTCTGTCAGTTTGTTTCCTTCTGGAAGCGCATTCCATTAATTCTTTATGAATTGGTTTGATGTAAATGAATTTGTTTCAGTGGGAACCTTGAACACTGGGAAGAGTGTGTGCTACAAACACATCAAAGAGATGTTTCTGTTTTAAGGGTTAGTTTGGTTTGGGGTTCATGGAGTTGATAATAATTATATAAAACAATCAACCTTAACAGCAATTGCCCATTTTCTTGTGGATAGACTTCAGAGTCTACAGATAATGTGTGAGACCTTGTTCTTCTATACGCGCCTTCCCTGTACTGCTTCAAACAAGCAAAAATGGAGAGAGAAAGAGGGGGCGTCTTAGGGGATGGATGAGATGTTTTCCGATAATATCAAAAGTTGGAACTTGAAATTGGATGTCACGGCCAATAGGCCAACATATATTTTGTACTGGTAAAAAAAAAAAAAACATCCTTCTGTATTCAGCAATGGCTGGTGTGTTTTTGAGTGCTTTGTTCTGGGAGTCCTGCCGCGGTGACATTCAGAAACCACTGCACAAACACCTTCTGCTCCTTCGCTGCCCCTCACCAAATCCTCTGCCACAACCCTCTCCTCTCACTCTGTTCTTTTTACACCAGGGTGGGTTGTGTGACACCTTGTCTGCGCTGACACCATCTCCATTCCATTCTCTCTGGGGTGCTGTTACGTTTGATTTTTGTCTTTTAATGGTGGTCTCTTTTTCCAGGGATCTCGCCTTCCGGCATTAGGTCCGGCGTTAGATGCTAGCTGAAATAAGTCACAGATGAGATGATGTTTCTGCTGTGGTTGTCCTTGGTTTCGTTGTGTCACACACCGTTGCCCTTTTCAATACCATTTCAATCTGCTTCGGTCTAGGTGGCCGTCTATAGTCCACATAGTAAAGGACATTGGACTTTGCATCCCACACTTTGGGGGGGGTTTATCCACATTGTCTGAGGTTGTTCCAAAGGTGCTTTTGTCACTTTATTTCTTGTGTGTGTTTTCAGAGTCCTCTGGTGTTTAATGTAGTTAGCGTCTTTGTCCTCCCCCCTGACCTGTCTGTTGGTGACCTCTTTGACTTTCTATGGCCAGACAGGGTCTTAGTGGTTCTTCTCAGTCGACTTCAGGCATGTCATGTGAAACGGCACGCCGTGTGATGTGTGGAGCCAATGAACACAGTCTTGGTTGATTTTAATTTTGATGATAGCGTTTGATCGTCGCGTGGCTTGCCTTCAACGGTTGACAGTGCCGGATTAATGTTCCTGTTTACAATGTTGTCACCTAACCTTGTGTGTCTGGGAGTCTAAAAAAGATGGGTTAATATCTGTCTGTTTCCAGTTTTCGGCTTTAAAGATGAGTCTACGGAGTTGTTGTTTTGAATGGAATTACTGTATGCGCTCCTAAGCACCCAGTGAGAAATCTCTGAGCTCCCTGGAAACGTCAGAGAGAAGGGAAGAGTGGGGGATTAATCTGAGCCCATGCTCTGCTCCACTTTCTCCCCCTTCCTGTCCCCCCTCTCTTTCTCTCTTTTTCCCTCTATTTCTCTCTGTCTTGCTCACAGGGTATCACTCTAAAATATTCCAAATTTAAACCTGCAAATGTGCAGAAAAGTGTGCAGGGAAAATGGAAAAGCCCCAGGATTTGCTCTCTCTCTTCATCCATCGTTATCTTCAGTCTCCATATTACCTCCTCTTCATTCGCTCTCTCCCAAACAAACCCTGAAGGAACACAATAGAGTACAGAGCTTTATCTCTCTTTCGCTCACTCGATTTTCTCTTTCTCGCTCGGTCTCTCTTTTATTAAAGGACAGTTAGTCAAGCATCCCTCTGCAGAGGGAGATGTATCTGTTGGGGGAGCACTGTTTCTTCCACGACTGTGTTTTCTCTTCTGTGAGGAAGGGAGACTTTATGTAAGACTGGGTTACATAAGAGCTGATCTCGAGCTCTTCTTCCTGGCCCCTCTTCCTCCTCGCATCCCGATCCCTGCCTCTCACTGAGTCGCCTTCCAGCCATTCTCCTCGCTACCCGTCACCACCACAGCCTGCGCGGACCCCGGGAGTAGCTCTTCCAAAGCCCGTATGGCTAACTTCAGCGCCCTGCTCTCAGACCTTCCTCCACGGAACAGTCACTGACAGACAACACAAGTTTCGGACTGGAACGCCAAAGCCAAGGAAGCATGAGCTAACTAGCGAATACAGAGTGTCACCCAGAGTTTCCCCCGCCGAGGAACACTGTCTCTGCGTGTAGGGAGATGTGAGGCGTTGTTTAACAGGACCGGGGCAAAGCCTCTGGTACTCGCACCGGTTCAATGGCCATTGAGAGGCACCGACTGCGTCACTGGTGGTTCCGCCACATGTTGGGGTCAGCAGCAGGACAGGAATGTGTAACGGCCGAGACACAGCAACACACAGCCCATGTAGCACTGCATTCCTACCTGAGATTAACACAGACTTCACGCGACTCGCGGCAAGCGGCTTTTGGAAAAGAACAGCATGTTCGTACAGGCTCATACACGTTCATATGGGAACTAACATCGGGTTATTGAGCGTTTCGGTCGTTTGAGCTTCCTCAACAATCTCATATCCGCTCCGGGGTTGTGCATCGTGTCAGTGGGCACAGCAGCCACAGTGCCTTGGTTCAGACCCTGAGTCTCAAGTTAGACTTGACTGCCAGCTAGCCAGGGCAAATGTTAGCGCTTTCGACATCCCTTCTGGAACCTATGGGTCCCACAGATAGAGTAACGCATCACGAAAGATATGAACTCTGGAGCAAAATGGCCTTCGTCACTCTTTTGTGTTAATATCATATCTGTCAGTAAAGGTTTTCCCTCTCTCCCTCCTCCTGTGTTACGCTTGGTCACTGGGGTAGGTGGGGGGGGTAATGTCATTGTTAGATGAGGTCTAGCCTCTTCCACAGCCTGCTGGTAATAGTTACACGGCTGTCTGATTGTCAATGACATTCAGGACGTACATTGATTGTGAGGGAATGTTCTCTGATGAGTGTGTGTGTGTGTGTGTGTGTGTGTGTGTGTGTGTGTGTGTCCTTCATGCACTGTGTCAATATGTCACTATGCAGGCAACATAAAGGTGGTACTGTAGTTTCGTAGTGAAATCTTGTCTTTAATTACAGCGTATAACATTGTATGGGGTTAATATGCATGTGGTATTGTATACATGTGTGTGCATGTGTGTCCTCATGGAGGCGTGTCTATTTGCATTTTGCATTCACAAGCTAATCCCCACATAGCCAGCTTAAATTTTTGACAGCCTAATTCCTTCTCTCCGAAAAGCGCTTCATGACTACTCCGAGCTGCGAAAGGTCACGCTATTATGATCATAAAAATTCTGATTCAGCCACATAACCAAGAAACATGGCAACCTTTCCCTGGTTCTGCCTGCCTGCTTGTCGTCAAACCCCCGTCAGCCAATGAGAGCTCTGGGGGGGCGTGGCCTGCTGAAGCTGCGCCTGCACTGAGCTCCTCATGTTTATTCTGAATGGACCGTGGGGCATGGGCTTGTCTGCCTCCAAGCCTTCTGGCTAGCTTCTCAAACCGCTGTCCTGTGTGTTTTTGGGTGAGAGACAGAGCATGTGTGTGTGTGTGTGTTTGTGTGTGTGTGTGTCTGTCTGTCTGTTTGTGTGCGTGCATGTTTTTCCATCTGTTGGTTGAAGGGCATCAAGCCTTGGACAACTTGAGCCTTCACAGAAGAGAGAACCTGTCTCACTAGGTGGCTGCCTGAGGGAGGAAGCTGATGTGGGACAAAGCGCAAGAGCCTGTACTTGCGGTCCTGCTTGTGAATTTTTTATTAGAGAGATTCTGTCTTCAGTGAATGGACTAAGAGTGGAGGGAGCGAACAAGGGGAGGGCGGCAGCGTTCCTGGGGTGTGCTCCAACAAGCACCAACAGGCAGACCTACCAGGAGACACAGTGAGCGAGAGAGTGTGACGGAGAGAGCAAGTGATCAGACAGAGGTGGGGACGGAAGCCTCTACCCGCACCTGATGAAGACCTGAGAGTTAGAGTTAGAGGAGAGGCTCTGGCTCGTTTCCCTCAGGAAGACCGGAGAACAGGAAGAGAGAAAGGAGAACAAGAGGACTCTGACTCTGCTGGTTGCTAATCCCTGAAGCTGAGAAGGAGAGTGCAGAGAGAGTGCAAAGAGATACTGGGAGAGAGAGAGAGAGACAGACAGACAGAGTGAGAGAGCGGAGGGAGAGACACATTGTGTGAAAGCGGGCATTTGTTTGCGTGTCAGAGTGTTCGCCTCAGTCCCCCCCTGCTTCCCTCCAGCACTCAGCAGTCGGTGTAGCCTGCGAGGGAAAGCAACGAGAGGGGCGGGTGGGGGGTGGGGGGCTCGCTGTAAAAACAAGACCCAACATCCGAAACTGACCAGGGGCCGTCCGACAGGCTCCACAAGCTCCTCGGTCCGTCCGCCGGCATGTCATCCAGCGAGCTGAGCGCTCCGGACGCTGACTCCGGATGCATCCGGACCTTTAAGGAGCACATGCATCTGGAGCTGGAGCCCCCCCGGCTGAACACCACCTCGCCCAAACTGTCCCCCCGCAGTTCCCCTCGCCTCTTCCGCAGGCTCATGGTCAACAAAGGGGGGATTCGGCACCGTCGGCGCTTCACGGTCGCTCACACCTGGTAAGAAGGACTGACGGGGGGAGCAGGGGACGGACGAGGGCGGGGAGAGACGGTGATTTCGGGGGTGCCTAACCCAAGATGTAGGACTCTAGGTGTTCCGGTTAGTACGGTTCTGTGGTGGCTATTGTTTAGTGTTGCTCTGCTAGAGGGGAGCGTGAGGACTGGGTTTGACAACTGTGTTGACGTTTTTAGTAGCGAGTGTCATCTCTCACTGCACTTATCGCCGCTCCACGTATACAGAAGGGTAAGAATGTGGTTGATAAGTGCTGTCTGTGTGTGTGAGAGGGAATGCTGGATATTTCAGCGAGGTGAGAAAGTGAAGGGCATTATGTCAATTTGGGCTCCCGGGATGAATGAAACTGGTGACCTGCTGTACATAGCCCTCTGTTTATCCCCGGCCGTTCTCCTCAGCAACAGGCTTTCGGCGATCTATCGACACGTGCGTGCGTAGAGGTGAGGGTGTGCGTGGATCTATTGGGGTGTGTGACTGTGTATGTTTCTGTTTGCGTGTGGGTGGGTCTGTTTGAGTGTGGGTGGGTCTGTTTGAGTGTGGGTGGGTCTGTTTGAGTGTGGGTGGGTCTGTTTGAGTGTGGGTGACTGTCTGGGTGACTGTCTGTCTGGGTGACTGTCTGTCTGGTTGACTGTCTGTCTGGTTGACTGTCTGTCTGGTTGACTCTCTGTTTGGGTGTGTGTCTGTTTGGGTGTGTGTCTGTTTGGGTGTGTGTCTGTTTGGGTGTGTGTTTTGCTGTACAGCAGTTAATGGATGTAAAGAACGGAAAGTACCAGGTCCGTTTTTTTATGACTATCTAACAACACATCACCTTGACACCCAGTCTGTCTCTGTGGGTCTGTTAAACATGGTACCTTCACACCCAGTCTGTTTCCATGGCTCTGTTAAACATGGTACCTTGACACCCAGTCTGTCTCTGTGGTCTGTTAATCATGGTACCTTCACACCCAGTCTGTTTCCATGGCTCTGTTAAACATGGTACCTTGACACCCAGTCTGTCTCTGTGGGTCTGTTAATCATGGTACCTTAAAACCAGGTCAGTCTCTGTGGCTGTTAAACCTTGTGGATAGACTTTAAAGTTTGACCGATTTAGCATGGAGTGAATTGAATTGGGTCCAGCAGGAGTTGGCCTGTATCAGATTTCCTGTTGCAGAATAAACAAAGCCTTTGAGTCATTGAAACAGGTTGTGGATATTCAATAATCTTTGGTATCGTTCGGTTTCGTAGTGATGATAGCATAGCTGTATTTCAGACAAAGAGAGGTGTTGCCTACTGACATATGAGACACCTCTGGAGAGCCGAGTGGTGAACTCAGTTGCGTTCTTGGACATTGCTATGTCAATTCAGACAAAGGCAGTTGTGTTTTGTCTTGTGTGGCACTTCTGGGGTTTGGCAGCCATTCTGTGTCAACTGGGAGCACGGTGTTTTTCCACCTCTCCCCTCTGCACTATAACAAGCAAGACTTCAATTATTAATGTGCAACTTAGGTAACCAGGTACCTCCCTCTCCCCCACCCAGAGACAGGGACACCATGTGTGCCGGGTATTACACAACTCATTGAGACATTCTAAAATGGCAGTAGACATTCAACAGCGTCAACCTGAGCCAACTCTTGTCCAGTGTGTATGGGTTTACATTCAGTTCCCCTGCCAAATCTCAGCTTAAATGTCACAATATAGATGCTCAATCCTCCACTAAATTAATTCTGGCACGACCTATTGACTTGTTTTGTTCCTTGGCCCCCGTGCTTTGTCTCTAGTCATTTTCACGAACATGATGTTATAAGGGGTAGCTGGTGAAAAGTAACACTTTGTTGGGATGTGGATCTGTTTGTAATAGTGTTGCTGTTGTTAAGTGGCAGGTCGTGGTGGTGGTGGGGTTGTTGTGTTAGTGTGTTGCCCCTAGCTGCCATAACAGTGCGTTGTTAGAGGGGAAATGTAATACAGCTCAAATTAGACTTACTGAAATAAAAGAAATCAGCATGTGAGGATTTTAGGTTTGATCTGCCAGTGTGAAGCCTTTTCCATATTCAAATGCATCTACAGCTTTGTGTCATAACAACTTTTAAAAATGTATCATGCCTTCCTGCCTATTTCATGTCTGGTTGACACTGTTATATTGAGACAATTCCACTGTGTCCTCCCCCCATCTCAGGTCTTTATGCTGCAATAGTTTTTCACCAGGGGAATAGTGTCAGTCTGTCTTGACTCAGTCCCAGTTGTTTATGCTGGGTTTTGTGACAGGGACTATGGGCAGTGTGAAGTATATGCTGAGGTATCATTTAGGATCTAAGGAAGACTTTTCTGGTGTCCTGTTGGGTCTTAGGAGGACACACCTCTACGACTCAGGACTAACTGACCTTTTCCAAAGTTCTCCTGGTAATGGTACAGATCTGTTGGTGTTACATCTACTGATGTAAAAAGAGCTTCATAAAATACATGAGATTGACATTTTTTTTGACTGCTTTTTACATCCTGCTCTTCCAACTAAGAAGTAATTGTGGGTTTGACGTTAGTTGACGCTATGCTCACTCACCTGACCATCTCAGCTTTGCGAGCGACCAACTTTGCAGTGAGTAGCAAATCAGTGATGTGATCAGGAAATCCCTGCCAGCGATACCTCCCAATTCCCAAGCCAAGTGGGACAATTTGCATGACACACAGGGCTTCCCAGCCAGTAGTCCGCTAGCAGCACAGTCAAAGCGCAAACCTAGCATTTTCTCTCAACCTTCATGCTCTGATCCTTCATCCAGTCTATCAAGCCAATATTCCTGTGTATTGGCCTCCCTGACTCTCAATCTTCTGTTTGAAATGACTTTTCTTAGAAGCTATAAAATAAAGAATTGCAAATATAGACAAAATCTGTGCTTATTTTCTTAACATATAAAAAATGAAGACTCAAAATAGAAAGAGCCGGCATCACAAAACATTCTAATTAATGAAAAGAACTCCATTCCACCCCTCCCTTCCCAAAAGACTCCTCATTCTTTTTTTCCTAACAGTGTCTCCTCTGTATCTTCTCTCTGTGACCTCTGTCTCCTCTGCCTCCCCTCTGTCTCTTTCCTGTCTCCTCTGCCTATCTGTCTCCTTTTTGTCTCCAGCCCCCCAGAGACACAAATCTCAATGTCAGTTTGTCTTGTTTCTCTCTCTCGGACACAAAACGCTTTTAATGATACTGAGCATGCACGCTATGGAGCAGTATTTTTTCAGAGAAGTCATTTTGTTTTTGTTGCACTGCTCGAGCCCCATGACGTACATAACATGCGTATTTCAACGCACGCACACGCGCGCGCGATGCTAGCATAAACGCAGGTGCATTGTTGTTGTCCCCGAAGACATTTGATGGGTAGACATGCGCGTCCCAGCCCATTCCTGACTGGCAGTACCCTGATAGGTGCCCTGACTCACTGGGGAGTTGCGCCATTGTCCAATCTTCCCGGAAAGACTGTTCTGGTTGTTAATGGAAGTCACCGCTACGAATGGGCGTTTCTCACCTCACTGTTGATTCTTTTTGACTTGGTTGAGCTCGGGGTCGGATTCTCGATAGAATCTGTATGATTATGTAGCGGGCTGTGTCACCACCTACAACCAATCACTACAGGCTAAGCTGCTCAGGGCTTAACATGGTTCAATGTCATGTGAGGCTGCTGGGATGTTGGAAATAGCGCGTATTAAAATCAGTTGCTGGGTGGGAAACATCTGACTGATAGTAGGTGAATGAACAGTGTTTGCCTGGGGTGTGAAGGGTCCTTGATAATTCTGCACATGGAGTGGGTCCTCCAATGATCATGTCGATCTGCCTTTGATGTGAGCCAGGCCCTCGAAGCACTTCATGATGACAGGGGTGAAGGCAGCGGGGCGACAGTCATTAGCACGTCAGCCTGGGCTCTGGGATGACAGTGGTCTCCTTAAAGGAGGAAAAAGACAGTTGGCACGCATTCTGAAGATGGGCCAGAGGATGCCATCTGGACTGGCGGCGTCGTGAGTGTTCACTCTTTAGTGAGGTTCTGCCGTCAGCTTTGGAAAACGAGAGCACCTGGTCATCCGGAGCAGAAGAAAGCTGCTTTCCTGGTTGGCCCAGTGTTGCCTGAGCGTGGAATCCTTTCGGCTCCACTGAGAGGGAGACATCAGTGGGCAAAATTACAGCTGGATTTGTCTTTGTAATCCTTGGTGTGTAGTCCTTGCCACACGCTTCACAAGTCTGAGTTGTTTCACACACAAGCCTTGTGTCTATTTCTTTTCCTTTGCGTAAATCCTTTTTTTCCCCTCAGAACCACCTAGTTCTCCTTTAGTTCTCCTGTACATTGTTTTGACTTATATCCCTGAACGTCATTGTTGTCCAGATGGATGAATTTCTGGGCATGTTTCAGATCTGTAATCTCAACAAAGAGTCTTTGAGACAGGCATCGTAGGGATATTAACAATTAGCAGTGGAAATCATAAATACCACCAACAGAGGCAATTTGTGGGATTACGAGTCCTAAACAAGGCAGGGGGAGGTGATGGCGAGGGAGGTTGGTTTTGAAATCTCCACCTACTTGGGTACATCAAATGATATGAAATATTCTAAGGATTTCTAAGTACACTACATAACCAATAAGCCCTCTCGCTCAGTGTCTGGCTCTCAACTGTCTGTAAATTTGTTTTGGATGGGCTTCAAATACGTTTTCTGTGGATCTGCATGGATCACTAGGCAAAATACCCAGGTAGGCTGAGTGAAAGTTGCTTAACGTCATCTCTAAAAAGTGTTGACTGCAGTTTTCCCGAACATCTCCCAGGGCCTTTCCAGACATCTCACGATAGACCGTCATCAAGCCTCTGGCTAATTGAATCACGTGTGCTAGCTTACGGTTAAAACAAACAAAAATATCAACATCTAGGAGGATAAAACCCTGTGTAAATGTAGTCGTTGAATCTGTAGGACATTTAACTCAGAAGCCAGAAATGCATATCCCCATGAATTCATTAAGAGCAAATGGTTACTTGACAGAATAATGTTACACAGTTGTTTCATTTGTAAAACTAAAGATATTGGGAATTGGGGTTGAGGGTGATGGAGGGCTGCTGAAACTGCCTCTGGCTCAGAAGTTTGCATGTTCAAGCATTCTGTTAGGCAGTCATTTTATTTCTATATGTTGTAAGCCTTTATTTAATGTTTTAAATAACTTAAATAACTCAACTTAAATTAGAGAAACATTTTCCTTATTTAAACGTCAGTACGCCACAGACGGCACCAAGAGGTGTAATTAAAACAAATCAGAACTCTGGTCCTCCAGTTATGATAAGGGCTGCTGTTAAACGGCTGCTGTTAAACTTGGAGATTGGGTTGTGATATTAGGAGCTGGTTACTCGCTCATAAGAAATAGTGACTATGATCACAAAAATGCAGTTTTAAAAATATCAAAATATGCCATTCGGTTCATTTAAATACATTTTCCTCTAAACCTGCCTTTAACACTCGTCTGTAATTGGGGTTGCTTCCTCCTCCCTTTTCGACTTTTTCCAGTACCACCTCCACCTTCACAAGCATGCAAGAGATTTCCATAACATTTCAGATGACAAGAGGATTATCAATTTAATAATGAATCCACAAGGTTAAAACCACGGAACTGCTGACTACATGGGTTTGTTTTCTTCTTATTACCGTAGGCCCGGCTTGTCTTCTGGCTGGAGTAGATGTGCTCAAAGATGCCACCTGGTGGTTCGAACTAGCGTTAATGGCAACAGTGAAAAAATATGACGTCAAGCATATGGCGCACCTTACCGTCACGAGGCATACCTCACATCTTACTGCAGTATGACGCAACAATTACATCAGAAACCACTGTGATGCTCTGGGCTTCTTAGAAGCAGGTAACACAAAAATACATTTTTCCTCATTACTGTATGTTACACTGCAATCCATCTTTGTCTCTCTTCTGTCTTCTGTCTCTGTCCCTACTTCTCTTACCCCTCCCTCTATCCCTTCTGTGTGTGTGTGTGTGTGTGTGTGTGTGTGTGTGTGTGTGTGTGTGTGTTTGCGCACCTGACTACACAGGACAGGAGAAGGCCACTGTGCTATTTTTACCATGTTTAACGACTAGTGAATCTAAGGCCATATGTAACTGCACTATAATGGACAAACTAAATGGCACATTAGCATAGAGAACAGGAAGGGAGGAGAGCAATAACAGCAATGTGCAGTGGAACAGGGAGCAAGACGATGGGTGGGGGGTATGGAGAGAGTAAGTTCAAACTACATGGAACGTGAGAGTGTATATCAATTACTATGGGAATGTTGGGATAGTGAGTTAATTTTCTACATGTTGCCATACATACATGTTTTCATGGATTCATTTGCAAGTTGGTGTTTGTACATTGTGTTGCCCATGTCCATTCAGCCCTTACAGTAAAACACTAGTAGTCATTTCAGTGAGGAAAAGCCAGGCCGTTTCCAGAGCAAAGCAGATCTGGCATGTTTGCTTCTTCATGCTGACTACCTGCCATGACATCAGGGGAGAGAGAGGCTGCAGCAATTGTCCCACTAATAGATTTCTGTTGTCGGGAACCGAAAGGAACACTTTGACATCCTCATCTTTGTCTCTCTGCTTGGGAGCACATTGTCTCTAGACAGAAGACAGAAGTGGTGTGTTAATTCTGTCATCCGAAGGACCCGGGGCATCAGAATCGGACGACCCAAGTGACAGCCTATCACGGCTGGGTTTAATTGAAACACGGACGAAGCTGAGCGAAGTGCCTATTTCCTCAATTCCCGGACAAACAAACATGTTGTCACCGGATGAGTAACTCATCTCCCGGGAACCCCTGCGGGTGGATGAGATAGAGGGGTTATGACTGCCTGCTGAAGGTAGCGCTGAAGTGGATCGTCGAAGGGTTGGAGAACTGGGAAGGAAACTAATCCTCTGAATAGAAGTGCAACTCAGTAGATCTCTGGAGATTGAAGTGTTCTCATAATCGTTCTCTTCATCATCGACGGCGCGTTCCACGCAGTCCACCAGTTCTTCGTATGTGCCGCCGTGTTCACATACGTGCGTGTGCGTTAACCTCTCCTCAATCTCTTTGACGCATCCCAACAGAGAGGCCCGCCCACGCAGTGCATTGTGGGAAGTGGACCGAGTGCTGCTGTCAGTAGAGAGGCTCCGCTTTCCTGCCTCTCCACTGATGAATAAAACAAGAGCCAGTTTGGGAGCGGCGGTCTTGAGTGCTTTAATGTGCATTTGTGCCTCCCTAGTGGTGCAGTAAACCACCCCGTCCTGGATTCAAACCCAGCGGGTCGTAGCATGATGTGGCACCTCGGTGGTCATTGTTGAGCATTCCTTGCCTCATTGCATTTTAGTGACTCCTTGTGGTTGGAATGGCACCTGCAACATGACTGTGGGTGAAAATCAAAGGGGCTTTCTCTGTCCCGCTTAGTCCACTCTTTTCTTTGTTAAGTCAATGGTGTTCATGAGTGAGAAAGTTCAGTTGTCACCTGGGAGGTTTTTGACCAGTTGAGAGTCTGCTGATATTTTTGGCTGGGTAACACACCTGCGCCAGTAGCAGAGCAGTGCAGTGAAGGGTTGTGACAGATGGGCCCCCCGTGGCTACAGCCTGATGAGGCTGTACGTGACGGGGTGGAGTCAGATGATGAGTGTGCTTGCAAATGCCACGCTTCTTTCTAAAAATGTTTCATAGTTTGGTGGTGGTGGTGGTGTGTGTGATTGCAAATGGGCATGGTTCTGTAATAGAGTTGGACACGTTCAAAGTGTTTTCTTATCAGAAATAACTTTACTGTGTAATGTCGTACTCGCTAGGCTATCTAGGCAATGTGGTTTCAGAATGCATATTGGGAGACTATTACGATTGATTAAGGTCAAGGGATTTGTTTGCGTGTCTCTATAGTGTTGAGATCCGTGTGTGTGTGTGTGTGTGTGTGTGTGTGTGTGTGTGTGTGTGTGTGTGTGTGTG